>JAUZNJ010099169.1:0-21439 GCA_034780135.1 Jordanella pulchra
CCACTGGAAGCACTAGGGGAACCACTGAAAGCACTAGGGGAACCACTGAAAGCACTAGGAGCTGGGGTGGTGGCAGCAGGAACTGACTCCACCCCCGTCTCCCGGATGACTGCAGAGGCTGCGCCGGCTGTAGCGCCGAGCGGACCCCCGGCTGGAACGGACCCAGGAGGAGACGTAGCTGGAGGCAGAGGCCCAGGAGCTGGGTCCAGCTTCAGCGCCAACCCCGGAGATGTGTGAGGTCCGGACGCCGAGAGGACTGGAGCAGGTTCAGGAGGTTTTGGTGCTGGATCCGGAGACAGCGCCGACCTCGGAGAAGCATGAGGTCCAGATGCGAGAGGACTGGAACAGGTTCTGGAGACGCAGGAGCTGAGTCTGGAGACGGCGCCGACCTCGGGGAAGCGTGAGGTCCGGACGCCGAAGGGACTGCAGCTGGTTCCGGAGGCGGGGGAGCTGAGTCCGATGATGGCGCCGACCTCGGAGAAGCGTGAGGTCCGACCGCTGAAGGGACTGCAGCTGGTTCCGGAGATGCAGGGGCTGGGTCCAAAGCTGGCGCCGACCTCGGAGTTGCGTGAGGTCCGGCCGCCGAAGGGACTGCAGCTGGTTCCGGAGACGCTGGAGCTGGATCCGGAGACGGCGCCGACCACGGGGATGCGTGAGGTCCGGACGCCGAAGGCACTGGAGCTGGTTTGGCGGAGCGAAGGTCTGGCTTGGGAGACGGGGGACGGCCATCCATAGCTGCGGTAAGGGCCTCGCGGTCCCACTCAATCTCCCTCTGGAGCTCCACCAACTCCGGGTGGGGAAAATGTGGCACAAAGTAGTTCAGGAGCATGCACAGCCGTATCGCGAACCCCAGCCGCAGACTCTGGGGTTAGCCTTCTCCTCATAATACTCCCGGAGTAAGGACAGCAGTTCGTCAAAGTCCTCTTGGTTCATGATAGAATGAAGCGTGCCTCACCGTGTCTTGGTCGGATCCTTCTGTCAGGAAACACGTTGTTTTTGGTGGAGGTGGTGAGGCAGAGGCAGGAACCAAGATGCGGTGCAAATGAAGGTTTTTAATGGATAATAAGTCCAAAATACAGAAACTGAAAATATCCTCAGACCAGGCAGCACGGCAAAACAGAATCCAGAGTTTTACACCGGTAGCGCTGGACATACGAGAGGTAACAGAAATACTTAGACAAACGCAGACTGTCACAGAACAACGCAGACTAACTCAGACTACTCAGACTACTCAGACTTCACAGACTCTCTCAGACTCTCAGACTAGGACCCGACAAAGAACAAGAGACACAGGAGGGATTATATACATAGTGGGGCAATCAGGGAAACAAGACACAGCTGGGAGTAATCAGGGGAGGACATGACGACACAGAGGACACAAAGACAGCAGGAAGCTTCACAGAAAAACACAGATCATGACATCAATACCTCACAACATTATTCATATCTCATAGGCATTTTTATATTTTGTCTCACCACAGACTTTTCTGATTTTAGATTCTCCACAACTTCATTCCTGAACTTGTCTCCCCTTGTCATAATGCTTTTTTGGTCTGTAATGTTTTCCAACAATCCTCTGAAACCTTCAAAGAGCAGCTTAAATTACATGAGACAAAATTACACTGTATTTCATTTACATGTTACGTCTGAAATCAATCGGTTGCACACCATTTTACTTTGATTCTTCAGAGTAAAGGAGGTACATATAAAGTATGGCAACATTTTCAGACTTTAACTTCAAGCAACGCTATTATAACTTTTAGCCACTGGGGGCGCTAAACCTGCACCTTCCAGGTTTTGAGCCCCTGAATGGAATTGGCAGCAATACACTATAACAAAATTAAACAGTCTCCATCCATGTTTTGGAACCTGAAGGCAGACCACTTTGGACCAGCAGACTGAGAAGTCATGGAGTTACTTGTGAAGACAGGGTCACAATTATCCATCTAAGTAAATCCTACATCAGAGAACCAAACATATGTCTAACCAGGTAAGTGTCATATCTGTTTCGTTGGCAAACAACAATGTTTAGCTTGGTTAGCTCATGTGTTTAAAGGGATGTCAGGCTACCAAAAAGAATGTGTCACATAACTCATTCAGCAACAGATCTGACTGTCTCAAGTTACATAGCTCAGATCTTGAGAAGGGCAGCCCATACGTAGCATCAATAAATACCAAGTGCTGTAAACTGACTTAAAAATAATTGAAGATACCTCAAATTAAGGTAATATTTGGGTTAAAAGTTATACAGTATTACCTTAAAAAAAACTGAAATCCATGCACCAACTTTTTTTTTTAAATAATAAGCTTGTGTCCATCACATAAGACCCCAATGAATATACAGTCTCTCGTAGCTGAGGTATATCTATGATGAAAATTGCAGGCCTCTCTCATCTTTTTAAGTGGGAGAACTTGCACAATTGGTGACTGACTAAATACTTATTTTCCCCACTGTATAAGATTGTTTGGCTCTAACACAGTAATGTGTGAACATGTTTAAAGGTAAATGTACAAAAACATTTATTAGTTTTTTGATTTGATCATTTTCCTTCCATGTTTGTTCAGTTTGCTTGTTTGTTTTTTGTTTTTTTGCTTTGGTAATACTGAGGTGAAAAGTAAAGGACGAAGATAATGTATTCTTCAGTCACAGTTTCAGTTTAACAGTTTTAGTTAATTTGGCTATTTATACACTGTCTTGCCATTGTTAATTAAAAAAATGTTTTGGTAGAGTGAATGAACTTTGAATGTAAATCAAATGCTTTCATGCCCAGAAAACGTTTGGAGTGAATGCACTTTCGCTGACAATTTGGGGCAAAATTTGCTGCTTGGGTCAAGTCTCCACACTCCAAGGGCTTTTCCTGTTTCATTCTTTCTCTTTTTATTAACGAAAGTTTGTCTAAAATGTGCTATTCAATGGCAACATAATGTAGTGTTGAAAATAATGTTATTAATGTGAAAAAACTTAGTAAGTGAATAGGAATAAAGGTGAAAAACAGAAGAACTTCCTAGAAGTTGTTTTTTCTTTACATATTTTGCAGTAGTTACTCCTGTCTGTTAGTTTACAAAATGGGTTCCTAGCCAGAAGGGAATGCTGTTTAGGGGGCTGCATCAGGGAGAAGTTTGGTAACCCCTAGCCTAGCAGGTGGTGAAAAACAGACTCTGGTTGTTCTTTTAATTACCTCTACCATGGAGGTTATGTTTTTAGGAGAGTTTGTGTGTGTTTCTCTGTCTGTGTACAGGATAACTTGAAAAGTTCTGGATGGATTTTAACATTTTTTATCAGAGGAGTCCCCCATGCCAAGGAACAATCCTTTAAATTCTGGTGATGATCCAGATCATAATCTGGATACATTAGGGTTTCTAAAAGATTCCCTATTATTGTGAGATATGGATATTTGACACAACAAGCAGTTCCCCACTATACCAGAGGGTTGCAGCAGTGACTATTAACAGCCTCAGCACTGGACACAAAAAAGTCTGGGGCTACTTTACTGAAGACAAAAGCTCAAGAAATCAGAGCGTTTTTGGTTTGTTTGCAGGATCAATTGAAAACTTATGAATGGATTTTATGGATATGTTTTACCAAAGGTGCACCTCATGCCACAGAAAAATTCATTTAAATTTCGTAATGAACCAGATCATGTACGAGTTTTAGCTACAGGTGTAATTCACAATTTGGGGTAAATTTTGCGTTTTGGTGGAGGTCTATGCTCTCCAAGTGCTTTCCTAGTTTTAATTATTATTAAATTGGTTAAAGTTCAGGATTTATGTCTCTCATGGAGTGTTCTGATTGAAAGCAAATAATAAATAATTTTATTCTAATTCCAGAAGGTTTGTCAAGGTTAGATGCAAAGATCTCAAGGGAGATTTGGAATACCAATTTAAGAGCTCTAACCTGACCATTTCAAACCCTGGAACTGAGCCACTCAGTGGCTGAGCTGCAAGAGTCTCTGAGGACCAACGACTACAGAAACCACATTTAGGACACGGCAAAGGAAAAAACTGCACTGAAATAAATACTTTCTTTTTTTTTAAGTAAATATTTTCACTAAGGAAAAACCTCTCTTTGGCAAACATACAAGTGGTTGCACACGAGATTTTTTCCAAATGGATGTGTGCATTTTCCTGAAATCTCCCAAACCTGATACTGTAGATTGAAGGGCCAGACCACCTTTTGTTTCATGTTTCAAAAACCCTCACAGTCCCTCGCCACAGCTCCCTTTTTCAAGGCTGCTGCTGCTGCTGCTGAATACCCCGCAAGCCATTTCCTGAAGTTTCGAGGCCACTGGATAAACGATGTTTTCATTTGACAACCTCAGGTCGGCACTATAAGGAGGGTCTTCAGAGGGAACCTTTTAAAATTACAGTACTGATGAAGCATGAGAAATTACAAGCACTTAGCTATGATTTCATGAGCACAAGAGAGAAGAGGGACCACCCCCCAGGCAGATCAGGAAAGAGGGAGTGGTGGCAGTGAGTGCACGAACACGCATAAGTCTAGAAGTAAGCATGGCTGTAGCATACACACACCAATACACACACACACGCACTGAAATCTCATTTATGTGCAGACATATCCGAGCTCCAACCATGTTCTTATCCCTTAATTTATATCATGTGTACAGGATTATTTGGATATCGTGATAAAGTAGTATGAATAGAGAACTGACTTTTCTCTTTAATATAACACAGAGCCAAATAAAAGTACTGCTGTGAAGATTAATGCTTTTCATGAACTGCATGAATTATCTCAATGGTAATCAGCAGAGATGAGCAATGCCCAAGGGCCACTGTTGCCTCTCCACCCTTCCTGGGAATGAATTTTTGGTCAGCACTGGTTTGGAAGGAAGCATAAGATGTTTTTTGCTCAACCCTCTAAATCAGAACTGAGTTGAGGAAAAAACTGTGTTGGACTTGGCGCTTTAGTAATTAGTAATCTCCAAAAGAAGCTAAAGCAATATTATTTTAATTTTATTGCTCTTTTTATACTTCCTGTTTGTGTGAATGTTTAAAATGCATAACCGACTGATTGGTTTTCACACTTTAGCTGGGCCACACTGGACCAATTTGAGGCTGATTGTTTTTTTTTATGATTTTTTTTTTCTTCCAACAGGAATCACTTAAATCCCTCCCAGTGCATCTGCTTCTGCCCTTTTCTCACAGGTTCTGTCCAAAAACCTCATCCAGCTAGAGACAAGTACATTTAGATTAATGCGCAGAAAACATGTTTATAAACGCCAACGTACAAAATATATTAGAGCAAAAAGTTAAC
This sequence comes from Jordanella pulchra, assembly GCA_034780135.1. Lineage (NCBI taxonomy): Eukaryota > Metazoa > Chordata > Actinopteri > Cyprinodontiformes > Cyprinodontidae > Jordanella > Jordanella pulchra. The sequence goes on from JAUZNJ010099169.1 coordinate 5,273, forward strand.
CTCAGGCGCTGTTCACAATGTCACACATATTTGGCCAGGATGCCATCTATAAACCACACCCAAACTGTGAATTTAGATAGAAAAAAAGAAGATTTTTTAATGCTTTCCTAGGTAAAAATGTCTAAAATTGCAATTTCTGGTGGAGAATAGTATATATGGATCAATATTCAATACCTTGCCTAAACTTTGCATATCCTTTCTTTCTGTGCTACAAACCACAACAACAACAGTCTTAGCTACATTCCCTTCAGAAAGCATAGATTCAACAAGGTGTTGGGAAAAAAACACAAAGATCTTTGTCCAAACCAACATAGTATAACCACTGCAAAGCTGAAGATGTCTTATCTGGACATCCAGAATGCAAATTTCCCATTTTAACACATCCTTAAAGTTGTTCTCTCCATTGGATTAAGATCTAGTGCCTTTCAATGAAGCACATTAAAGTCATTGTCCTTGTCAGGAAACCAGTTTAAGATTGTTTTGAGCTTTTTTACTTGGTCCGTTATCCTGCAGGAAGTGTCCATCAGAGGATCAAAATACTAATCAGCTCATCAGCTATGCTCAGGTAGGCTGTTGTGTTTGAATGTTTTACTGGTACTGAAGGGAGCCAAGTATGCAATGACAGTTCCCCTACACTATTACACCTGGTTTACTTGGATTTATGCTTTCATGTTTAGACCTTCTGACCCTATCATCTTTTTGTTATTTATAGTGTCCTATATACCATATGAAGCAGATAGTTTCCTCTTTGTCAGGGAATTTTTGGTTTAGAAAACCCTAATAAAGTATTATATTTGCATGAAAAAGAAATGTTAAATCCAGATTCAATTCAGAATAAAGGTAAGCAGACCACAATAATAATAATAATAATAATAACAATAATAATTATAATAATAATGTTATTCTTTTTGAATGACCTTTGACCATTTGGTGTGACTGTATGTTGGTGTGTGGGAAAGGGTGAACAAATTTATAGAAATAAATGTGTTTGTGTTGATGTCAATGCAATTTATTAGCCCAGTGCTTTTTGGTAGGGAGTGTGGTAAGAATGGTAAAAGACCTCCCATCCACACCACAGGTCAGAGGTAAGTGGCCAGCAATGGACAGGAGCGATAGCCGCAATGACCAACAGAGAAAAGACGACGCAAACCACCACCTCATCCAACACAGGCCAAATCCCAGCAGCCGGACCACCCAACACCAATCAAGAGACTCTGCCTTAGAGCCCCCACCAAAACAGGCTGGTTTAAGTTCACCCTGACTATCAGGACCCCTAAAAATAAAGGTAGATGAACATATTTTAGATTGTGGGCTTGTCCCCTTTATGTGAAGTGGAAGAGACACTCAACAGAGCCCAGCTCTTGCAGCCCCTTACCCAGTAACAGCCACCAGGCCGGGAAACCACCAATCCCAAACTTGGCCCATGCACCTGCATAGACAACACCTCAACAATAAATTAAATGACACAAGATGTTAAGCAGGAGTCTGGGGACTGGCAGCGCGTAGCTCCCTTCATAGTTTAAGTGTCTGTGGTAATGTGAAGTCTTATAAAGAGAGCACAATTTTATGAATTGCACTCTCAATGTATTAAGAAAGAAGTGTGGCATGGGGCCAGGTATGATGAATGACCAGGCATTGCACGGTCTTCTCCCTTGCCCTTAAGAACCCACCATTAGAAGGTTGCTGCTGGAATCGAATATTTCCAAAATCTTAGGATTTAAACAGTGCTGAATTTAGTGAGTTGTAAATTTGTTTTTGTTTTTTTCCATTGTAAAAAAAAAACAAGACTGAAGACTCTTACCTGTCCACCAATCGCGTCCTCCCTTGCTCCCTTTCAAGTCTACTTGCGCAGCTCCCCACCCTTACCTTAGCTAATCTTTGTTCAAGATTTAGCATTTAAAGGACACTGACGGTCACAGCCAAACTGCAACCCTCCTCCACCCCTTTACCAACCTCATGCCACCAGCCCCCCTTCCTCCTTTATAACGACTAGTGTCAGACTCAAGGTAGAAAGATATGGCTAACCTAGATCTACCCCGTTACTCAGATCAACAGCATTCAGCACTGACATCCTCCACTGTTGGATGTAAACCCTCTGATTTAAGTAACTGTATCAATGTTAGTAGCTGTATGCCATGTTAGTAGACATGGTCCAACAGACCTTTATGTTTGATGCTGTTTCTTTCAGCAGAACATCTATGTCTCTAAGTTTTTTTTCTGGTCGGGCCTTTCAGCCTTATCAGCTGATCCTGAGTCCACCAGGATAATTGTCACATAAATGCAAAAACTAGAGAGCATTTATCCATCTTTGAGGCTGGTCTGCAACTGACAGTCTGATGCATAATTCAAAAGTTTTCTCCATTCTTGGAGGTACTAGGGAGGAGTCAAAGCTGATCTGTTACTATAAGACCCATCTGTCAGATTCTACCTATAGATAACTTCATATCGAAATGCAGATGTGCCAAACTTAGACTGTTACCATCTTCAGCTAAATGGGCATTGTGTTCAACTGATATGAACATTTTTATTCTGAGTTGCTTTTAAACAGTTATGAATTAAAGTCTGTCACTTTGAAAACACAGTTCTAACATTTTCCATAGTCTCTGAGAGTGACTTATCTGGATGCTAATCCCAGTTTTTTAGCATTAATATGTTTTTATTGGTATGCAACAGTCAGATAATGTGTATTGCATGCAGTTCAAATCTTAGAATTAGGACACAAGATTTGTTCATTTGCACATTGAGGTAAGTATATTTAAGTTTAAATTAAACTCTGAATTATGTCACATATTCTATGCACCAAAAACCTTTCTGCCTTTCCTTATAGGCTTTAGAAATTAAGTTTTAGATTTTAATGGAAGTCCTTCTTTTGTAATACTAATCCAGATTTGCCCCCTTTTTAACTGAGACCTCTGAAGAGAAAGGTCAGACCAACAGTAGAGCACATATCCACATGTACAGAGCAGTCTACAGTGGATGGAAAAGCTCATTCTGTCTGCTTTGGCCAAGAAAAGCAGCATGTTTTTACAAAAAAAGGAAAAATGCCATGTTTCCATCTTGATTTTGGGTCGCTGCACTCCAATTTAGCGCCACAGTTCACTGTGGCAACATAGAGGGCTGCTGTTTGCAGGAAATGCAGGAAATGCACAAAGACCCCACCTGGCTTCCATTAACCTGTCGTTGCCCTGAAATAATGCGGAAGGACTTCCACAGGGAGTCACGGGTATTTTCCTAATAAAGCTGCCTGGGTGTACTCAAATACTTTGCTGCATGTGTGAAGGATATCAGCTGTGAAGCCTCTAAAAATGTATTGCATCTAGTTCAGCTAAAGAGGAGTTAGGAAATACTTTTCCAACAAGCTGCAGGAGATCCACTCACAGGCACTCATGCAAAAAGAAAAAATATACTAACAGAGAGAAACCTCCACATGAGAGCCTACATCTGCAGTATTCCCTGTGTTTATCTTTTCCGTAGTAATGAGAGCAGGGCTTTGATGCATGGGTTTTGTATATATGTGTGTAGAAGGGTTTTGACAAGGAGTGGAGACAGACATGTAGGGCCATACCATTGCTACGAGTAGAGTAACCACTGCAGTGCACGAAATAACTTTTTTTTTTTAATGGTTTTCATGTAAATCTAGTGTGTCCTTTTAAGTCTGAGAGATGCGTTGTAATTTTAGCAACAGATCAACGCAGCTCCCACTTGTAAAGTCATATATCTGAGTTTAAAGGCCATGTAGAGCCTGTTTGTATTTATTAAAGTAAACATCAGTCAATATGTTTAGCATTTTTGGCTTCCTTACCTGTAGCTGAAAAAATGTGACATCAAAATCAGCTTGTTGAAAAATAATTTAATCCTAAAACGTGGTTAAAGTTAACAAGATAATGATTTGCTTTTTCCACAAATCGTAGAAATTTTGATCAATAGCATGTAGTACTGAATTCAATAATAATAGGGTTATTATTGTGTGCTTAGATGCATAAGTGGAGATATTTTTTTAAATCCCACATGGATTCAGTTTCTGAATCCATAAGAAACATGCAAACATGAAAGCAAGCCAGGCATCAAAGAAAATTATAACTCACGAAATAAATAAAAAATAAACATATAGGTGCTTCCTGATCATGTTACTCTGTGGTTTACATGTTTTTTTAAAGAATAAGGTCAGTAAATAACAACAAATCAATGATAATCAATGTAAGATTGGAGCTATTTTTAACAATGCAGAAGTCTACTTTTGTCTTGGTCTTACCCTAGTTTTAAACTCAAAAGTTTCACGAAAGTGAAACTGGCAAAAGTCCAGTTAAGATCGGCCAGATTTAATGCATACTTTCTGATCAACAGATCATCACACTGATATTTTGGCATCATTCTTTCCATAAAATACCTTTTTCCAACTAGGTGTCCTACTAAGTCACAGAAAAAATGACTGGGGTTATTATTACTATCCTTAGTTTTCTTCTACAAAAGTCCCTTTTTTCAGTTACTGTATAATTTGTACTGAATTTGCTAATACCACAAGTTTCATTTCTTGTTATTTGCGCAAAATACAAGCACTGCTTTTAAATCTTCTTTTAACATTGATTTTATTATATGCAGATTTTTTTTGACATTTAACATTTTTAAAAGCTGATTTATCATTTAGAAAACTATGTGATGCTATTCCAGGTCTCTGAAAAAAAGCACAATGTGCTTGATCATCGCAAAGCTGCAGATGTGATGTTAACTGGTTGGTGAAAAGAACTCGACACCCAGGGTGACACAGGGATTATTCGTTCTATATTTAGGCTTTATGTACATGAATATTGGCAGGACATCTCTGTACATGTGACAGACACACACCCACACACACATACACGCACACATGCACACAACGATACAGCGATAATAACACAGATCTCCAGCACGGAACAGCATACTTTTACAAGATGGGTTCTAGAGGAAACACTGGCTGAGACTGATAAAAGGAATGTCTTGAACTACAACTTCCACATAAAACTGGAAATTATCTGGAACAGTTATTACTGTCATCAATAAAAAGAGACAATCAAAAATATAGACACAAAGTATAAAATAATTTAAATTTCTCCTAAAACATGAAACGATTATGCAATGAGAGATCTATACAAAGCAGAAAGCTGTAGGATCTCCTCCAGTCCCTGTGATTTTTACTGAAGGATGTAAACGGACGAAAGCAAACATCATGCAGCAACAAAGAAACCTACAGGAGGAAATGTGATTTTTCTCTGAAGCTCCGCCTCTCCGCTCTTAACATGATGTCTAGGCGACAAGCTTGATAGAAAGAGCAGCTCACGCTACGGGCCTCTCGGACTTTCCGAGATAAAATGTAAACATAAATATACAGGTTGATATCTCTCTTTCTCTACAAACATCTCAGTCTCTGCTACAGGCCCATCAGCTGCACGAGTAGTCAGTCTGTGTACACTTCTTAGTAGAATATCACTTAGTGTTAAATAAACTTATTTAATATATATATATATTTATATAATAGATTTATTTTTTGCAGAGTCGTTTAACAGTACTTCCTTGTTTTCACCAGTTTGCTCTGGTATCTTACTGAGTGACCACTGTGTCCCACCACGTAAACATCTAGCAGGTAGGTCTTGCCCGGCTCCAGACCTGTGATGGTCTCTGTAGTCACAGCTTTCTGCAGATTCGGGCTATGGAAGTACTTGCATAGGACCTTTTCAGACTTTCTGCGGGTCTCTGGCCCAGCACATTGATTTTGTTCCCTGCGCCGCTGCTCTTCACCATAGTTTTCGGCCACCTCTTTACGGTAAATGCAGTATTTGTTGCGGTCCTGCGTGCCCAGCCAGGCCACGGTGACGGAGGAGCAGGTGCGCAGCTTGTCAAAGGCCTTGATGCGGGTGTCCTCTGGTAGAGAAGGGAAGGGTTGCTTGCTGCTGGGCCGGGTGGTGGCAAGCACCTTTAAAGTAGACGCGCCTTTCCTGCTTCCCCGCAGACGGATCTGATACTTAGCTTTTGGCTTTCCTCGAAGCTGGAACTGCCGCACCCCTTCCACATTCTGGGAGAGCAACAGCTTGCCATCTCGCCTCACTTGCACCTGGACAGCATCCAGACAGGAGTGTACGAAAAGTGTGACCCTCTGGTGGGAAGACACTGGAGCAAAGCGTAGGAACTTTGTGCCCTTCCTCTTGATGAAAACGTCTGCCACTTTGCCGTCCTTCAGCTCCTGTGTCTTCTGACGAGCTTCCTCTTTAGTGCGAGCAAAGGTTCCCACATATGCTGTGCTGGTGTTGGTAGCCGAGTTCACAGCAAACACATCAAAGTAGTACTGCGTGTCTGGTTTAAGGTTTGACACTGTATAGATGTTTTTGTTGCCAATGCACACCTTCTGAATGTCAGACATTTTGGGTTTAGGTAAATATGCTCGCAAGATCTTGTTGCTAGTAAGGCCTCGCTCCTTCCCAAACCCATTTTCTGAGGGAACAAAGCCAAAGTGTACAAAGTCAAAGGGGCTAAAGTCTCGGACAGGCTTTGGAGCCAACATGAAAGCATCATCTGCACTGATTTTGGCCTCGGCAGCACACATGCTTTTGAAATTGTGCTCCTTGTTGATCACAACACAGTACTGAACCGGTTGACCCATGAGAAAGCCTGTCGGTGTCGGCTTCCAGGCAAGCGTGACAGTGGTGCGACCCAGCGATGTCACATCCACGCGGGGGTCGTAGGGCAACTCCGGATAGGGCTGGTCAGACTCAGGAGTTGTGGTGGTGTACACTTTGAAGTTGCTGTCTTTCTCAGTGGACAGCAACTCCAGCTGGTAGAGACCGGAGGGCGTGCTGGTCGCCACGTAGGACTCCACATCGTTTCCCTTGTAGGTAAAGAGCTCTGTGCCTTCGTCTACAGTCACCTGTTGTTTCTGCTGGTCCAGGGGTTCAGGCTGTCCTGGAATGAAAAAAGCAAACATACAACATGAGCTTCTTCCTTGATGTTGCATCTCTGCCAGTTCCTCATGAATATACTCTAAATGGGTAGAGCATTTTCCTTGCTTCAAAACCATCCATCTAATCTAATATAAATATTGTGCTGTTGGATTTTGATAAGGCTTATTGAGTATTCACTCACTCATGTCATTGCTATGTTTAGATTCCAAACATCCCAAAAGATCACAGGCCAGCATTTACTTGGCCGACCAAGATGTGTGGCACAAAGAGATGCCTTGTAACTCCAGTGTGAGTGAGACACTCCGGGCTCTTGTTCAGACTTCAGTCAGAAGCCATAATATTATGTTTGTGAACCACAGAGTAGCCATGGTGGAGTGCTAAAAATTAATGCTCAAAGATCTACTCTCGCTGGAGACAGAAAGCAAAAAGGGATGCAGAGACCGAAGGTGTCAGGAGGTTCACAGGTTTAACTCTTGCTGGTTCACCTTTTAAGTCAGATCTTCACAGCTGACAAATAATAAACTGAACTTTGACACTGGCAGTCATAAGCTGTTAGGCATTTTAAATCTGTTACTAAATTCTGTAAAGGTTTAATTCCATAGTTTTGCACAAGTAAAAGAACATATTTTTTGTAAATAATGTAGAATTCAGCCAGAGCAAACTTTCACCTTCTTTCAAATTTCTCTACAATATTAACTTGCTCAAAGGCATATCACACATTGCTGTATATTGACAGAGTCAAACATTTTTGCGTTTTCTTTTGACAGATTAGCAAATGTTTGCTAAAAGTTAATTTTTATCAAACTACATTTGGCAACAATCAAAACATCAAGTCTTCCTAAGTGGTTGTCCCCAACCATGTTCAATGTCTTGCATGCTTTAAATGTCTCTGTACCTAAACAAAGTACATTTAAATAACTGGATTCATGCAGGATGATGAGTCTTAAAGACTACAGTTGGGTAACTTTGTTGTTTGATAAGCCGTTACAAGTCTTGTTTTATTAAGAAGAAACGTTACTTTCATTGTACTTTCAGGACACACAAAAATTTAATTTATGAGTCTTTCTCTGTTACAGAAGCAATGTTATATTAAAATATAAATAATTAAAATACACTGTTTAGTAAATAGACAGTGTTAATATTTGTATAAGAAGATGTCCTCTGAGCCCAGTCAGGTAGTCAGTGTATACACAACAAAAAGCCTTTTTAATCTCCACATAAACAGTCAGGGATGGATGAGCCACTCAAACACATTCATAAGCTGCTACTGAAACCCCTCCTGTACTATCTTTGTTGTGCACTTTGGGTCATCAGACTCAATATGTTGGCTTTTAATAGGCTAACAATATCCAAGCCTCTTTTTAGGAAAATTAAAGCAGGCTTTTGTGTGTTGTCACAGATTTTAAAATGAACTTGATATAGTTCAGTTTATGAGCTCTAAAGGCAATTCCTCTGATTTAATTCTTTGGTTTTTGCTTTGATGGTCTGATATCAACTGGAGACCTTATGTTTTGGTAAATCAACTGAATATATCACAGCTGAACTCCCATCAAGCTGTTGAAAAAGCGAAAGGATTATCAGTAGAAATGTAGAAGCCACGTTTTTGCAAGAAGTGTGAAGACTTTTTACCTCTTTACAAAATGAAAAATTTCTCAAAACATGTTTTCCCTAAGTAATTATAGTTTTTTTTAAAGGAAAGTATACCCAAAATACCTGTTACAAAAAAAATACTTTAAAGAAAACAGTTGCTTTTTTCCAAAAATAAAAGCCCCTAAATCACAGTATTCTTGCAATACATATGAGACTCACGCTTGCCCTAACATAGAGCAGCACTAATGTTTCAACATTTTTTCCACCTCTGGATGAATCCTTTCTCTTCTGAGATAGGGGCTTGTGTAAACTTACCAGTAATTTCCCCAATTAATCATTTTTTCTAGTATTTGATCTGACAATAGCAGCGGCGCAAACAGGTGTTTGCACCTTAACGTTCAAATATATTCTCACATCACACTTATATATTCTAAACCACAGTTTTAGTCATCTGGCAAGAGCTCCTGCGCTAAAAGGACAGCTTACATATGGCCTCAGTTTTAATGTGAGTCAAAAAAAAGCAGAAGGAAGGCAGACAGAGCTGAGAAGAGTAGGGCAGAGCCATTTTAAGTAAAGGGACGTAATCGCTTTGATTCAACAGGCTGAGTAGAGAACAACCCTCTTTTGAAATTATAGACGTAAGTTTGGGTCGAGCCTAGGCCTCATTAGTGGTCAGACTAGACACTACGAGTGTGACTTAATTAAAACCTTCCAAAACACAAAGCCTGACATTGCCAGGCAGGCTAATTATGTGTGGAGGATAGTGATATTTCCACACAACGTGTCATTAACCTCTTCCACTGCTGCCTGATGTCAGTTATACCTGATCCTTCGCCACTGGACTCCTCCGGCAGCTCCTGCAGGGTCAGTTTCCACTCCAGAGGAGCATCACAAGGTGTCACTGTCACAGACAAGGGGGTGTTGTCTTCTTCCACCACAAAATAGTACCTGTGGAAATAATAGTCCCAATATGAACACTGCCATTTAGGATTCATTATAGTCTGATATTTGCCAAACAATGTCCACAAGCCATCTAAGACAGCAACACTGGAGAACATGGGGATAACATTATACCATCGACCTTGTTCACTCTCCCTTCGAGCGCACTGACGTTCTCATCTATTATTCATTTTTGCATCAACCTGATAGGTCGTGTTAAAAGAAAAACTTCTCATCTTTCAACTTATTTACAGGAAGAAACCATCCACAAGCATAATATTTTCTTTTATGCTTTGTATGAAATGGCTGATTTGACCCAGTCATTCTGAAATGCAGACAGTTATGTCAGCATGTTTATGTCATTCATTCATTTGGTCATAAAGTGTTATCGGAGGGCTCACCTTTTCGGAGTGTCCCTGAAGATGTAGCCACTGATCTCAGCTCCATCTGGTATAACAGATGAGTCGTGGAACAACGACTTGTCTCGGATCTGCATCTGAAAGAGTCCTTCATCTCTTGTGGGCAGCTTCTGGGCCCATGATCCCAGGCCCAATAGTGTCAGCAACACCAAACTCCAACCTTTACACTGCCTCATTCTGAAACACAAAAAGGCATTTATGCATATCTTCAGAATAAAGAGATACCTCACAAATTACTTTTTTTACAATGTGTTAATATTAAAGATAACAATCTTTTGATTGGAATTTAATTTAAAAGAATATGAATATCTATCATGAGATTAGATGTTATCTTAGGATATTAAATCAACACAACATTTCTTGTCAAAATTAAAGGCTACTGTAGCTTATAATTTGTTTTTCTTTATCTATTGATATTGGAGAGCGTGTACCTTAGGGCCTGATACCATGCATTCATACTTAGGTCTCTTATTTTGATGTAAGAAAGCAAGGTAAGCTAAGGAAGTGGGTCTTAAGTTGCTTAAATAATCTATTGATAAACACAATCAATCGAAAAAGTATTGAAGAAGACGCTGCTACTTATAAATCATTTGTGTGCGACTATTTTGGGGACCCAACAGAAAAAAACATACATGATGATCAAGATACAGACAATCTGTAAGAGTGAGAGTACCATGTGATTAGTGAATAATGATTAGCTGCTAACCACACTAAAACTGCCATCTGCTCTAGAAACACTAAACTGAACACTTTATAGTTTGGATTCTTCAGAGTTTTAGATTTGCTAAAGTGAAGAAAAACTAAACAAAAAACTATTTGTGGATGATTCTAGGATAAACAGATTATTCTTGTGTGATGGAATAAAACAAATAACCCATTAAATACTATTGGCTTGATATTATAAGTTAGAATGAGGAAGCTCTTAAATACTGAATATCCTTTCACTACCTTTCACTATATACAGTGTGAGAAGTTTCAACAAAACTGAAAAAGTTAAAGCTGACTAAAGACTATGAAGAATTGTTGCTGAATTGTTTAGCAAAATGTAGTCATAAAAAAACACCTGCTGTCAGTTTTACAATATTATACATACACATATACAACCTAACTAAAGGGACACATAACTAAAAAGTAGGATTAGCTACGGTTGTATCGACGCCTCTACCTCTCAAAAAGAAAAATAATCGACCAAATATAATAAGAAATAACTCTGCTATCCCTGCTTAAAATGAGCCTAAGCTCTACACTGGAACTTTTTCACATGCCCCCGAAATACTGTAGATAATTGCACTGTTTTCAGTGTTAGGGTAAGCTTTGCTCCTGCTTAATGGTTGTGGTTTCATTTTTAGCTACAGTTCAGTTCTTTTCCACAAAAATCATTTAGCAGTAGTAATTGGCTAAATGATGGCTTCATCGATGTTAGCTTATAACACTTACAAAGTTTAAAAAAAAAAGGCATTTTATATATTAAAATAAAATGTATTCATAATTCGGTTCCACTAAACAGAAAACGCATGACGAAGAAATCTCCATTTTCGAATAAGAGTCCTTAATCCCAGTGGGGATCACAGAATAAAGAGCGATAACGAGTACCCCAGCCATCCAACAAGAAAGAATGGATTATACTTAAAGTGGGAACAAGTGAGAGGAAAAAGACATCACTTAGTTCCCCTGGAAACCACATTTCACAAACCCTCAACATAAAATCCTCCAGTCCATGTCGTTTAAGTTTTATTGACCCCAATATAAAACTGTTGGTGGCGCAGTCCGCAGTTGGAGCAGTGTTCAGGGCGAGGTGCAGCTGACCGTGGCAGAGAGCCTCTCATGTATCCCCTGTCTATTGATTTTGCCCCATTGATTGCTGTTGATGGGAACGCCAAATCCCTGGTGATTTAATCAGGGTAATGATGGCAGATTAGCCAGATACTTTACTGCCATTTGCTGCAAGTGAGATGGTGTCCTTTTAATGACCCCTTTCCCTCTCCCTTTCTCTCCTACTCCTGCCCTAGTCTGTCTCTTACTGTTGATCTCAGGTTTTATTTTCATTAAGCAAATAAACTCTTCAACACTAGTGCACACACACACACACACACATACTGTATACTTCCCTTGCAGTTCTTTGTATTTTCTTTTCTTTCACTATAAAACCTGCAGACTTGAAGCGATGAGGATGAACCTCCACTTAAAAAAAGCATGTTTGTTTCTTCATTAAGACATTCTTCTTAAAATTTAAACAAGGGGAAAAAAAACTTGACAGCTTCTGTCATAGCCTCGGTCTTTGCTGTTGTCTAGGCCAAGCCTCCAGTTGTACCGCCAGACATCAGAGAGCAAAAGACAAACCGCCTAAGTGGTACTTTGAGGTTTGACTCACACAGAGAGCAGAGATCCTTATCGCCTCAGCTTGTCTCATTCTGCTTTAAAAAAAAAAACATGTCACTTAGAACAAAGACGTGTCTATTAATACTCAAGACAGCAGGGAGGCGGTATGTGCATAGCTGCTCTGAGCTGCCCATCATTCCAACATCCCTAAACGCCAAACAGACACAGTAAGGACCCCTTTTCCTGAACCAACTATGGCCAATACATTGATGTCACTAGGCTCATATTCCAAGTGTTTTATCACCCCTGTCATTAACACATTTGATAGGTGTCTTCAAAGTGCTCCTCATGTGTGACACCCCTCCCACAGATACTGAAGCAGTCGCTCCTTCATCGCAGCATGCCTTATATTACAGAGAGATGACATCTGAATGTTAGAGCAGCTGTGTCGGGTCGCAGTGTCAACACAGTCACCCCGCTGCAGACGCTTTTGCATGCAAGTCCGCACCACTCTCGAATGGTACATTTCACCTACCAAAACAACACATTAAAACAAGCGGCATCTGGAAGGAATAAAGTGCACTGTTTAATTAGAACACAAGAAGAATGAGTCCATCTTGAAGACCAAATAATTTTAACACAAACTAACCCACAGTCGTGTTTAACTTTGTTTCCCTGCTGCTTTTTGTTCTGCTTGTTTATATATTTATAGCTTTCGCTTTGTTTTTTGTGGGATTCGACAGGAATTCAGGATGGAAAAACATCTTGTATGTGTATAATGGGGCAAACTCTAGAACCTAGAGAGCCCGTGTAATGGGATTAAAGGACAAATGCTGCACTTCAGTCATCACTTTTCTTTCCCATGACTGTCTTTTGAACGTCTACAGTAACAAAGAAAAAAAGCTCAACAATGACCTCGACAACCTCTCTTTGAAGAATGACAGCTCCTCAAAAGAATCTAAAAGCCTTGACCTGCTCTGATTTGCAGCCAATAAAAAAGCAAATCATCTGCAAAACAATACTTTCATGCTCTGGATTGACATTCTCTAAATGGATGCTGTGTTATTCATTATCGACTAAAGATTAAAGCAAGAGGATATCAGTTACACACAACAAACCTAAAGCATTTTTATCCACCTGACCCATCCATTAACGTGTGTAAAGGTTGGACATTTATTAAATACATCCGTGTTGGGTGTGCAGGTGGCGCAGGGGTTAGCGCGCACGACCCATGTATGGAGGTCTTAGTCCTCGACGCGGGCGACCCAGGTTCGAATCCGGCTTGTGGTCCTTTCCCGCATGTCTCTCCCCCTCTCTCATCCCCCCTTTCCTGTCAGCCTACTGTCAGAAAAATGAGCCACTAGTGCCATAAAAAGCTCAAAAAAAAAAAAATACATCCGTGTCTTTCTCACTAAATATATTGCAAAATCCACATTTAATGCCAGTAATAACATAGGTAAAACATTATTACCCAGGACACTAATATCTTTGTTTGAGAATTTCCTTGGGTGCTAATCTGTCCCTCTCATTTCCCGCTTTAGCTTCAGATTCTTATCGCAACAAAACACTCCATTTATCTTTTCCTCCATTATAGAAGGTCTAACAGTAAACTGAGCTGAAAAACACACCATATCACAATTTTGTCACTTCAAAACTTCTAAGTTTTCATGTTATTAATGTTGTGATGTACAAGAGTCATTTCTCCTCCAAACATGGTGTGTATAATAACAAACTACTTTTTCTTCAGAAGTGGAGTCTTGTGCAGTGAATAAATAGAAACCATCAGCATTACTTAAAGCTTTAGTGAAGAAACTATGCTAGTTTTTCTATTACGATTTTTATGCTGTTGGATGAACAATTATTCTTCTAACTGCAGAATTCTTGTGAGGTTCATCTTATCATGGCTTCGGTTAAGTAGAGCCCTATAACCGACAATAGGGTTCCAATGGTTTGGAGAGAAAACCTCGCATGTACCCAAAATGCCTCTTGTGTGAGTTCTTGATATTGTTCAACATTTTTGTGTGGGTCATCCAGAGGGACTAAACCAAATGTTCTTAATTTGCACTGATTGCTCCCTAAATTCTAACAGATTTCAAGTACTTTCTTTCCTCTCTGTCATTACACTTAATTTTTTTTTTAAAGTGTACTTCCTTCAGTTTCTTTGTATGAGTAGATTACTTGGTTTGCTACCAACATATGATGGGACTTTCATGCCAATAGGCCCATTAGAAAGTATATCTAGTAAGAAAAATGTTATAGTATTGGCGTTGTATCTGCTCACCATTTGCCCCCTACTTCCCCTTCCTTCCATAACCTTTTTCAACCTCTCTCTTTCTCCTTTTACTTACAGCTCCTTGTCAATATGGATAAGCCTTCTGCCCGCTGACACATGGAGCTCATTAACAAAACGGGAGGGAATAAAAGGCAGTTTAATTTTTACACAAATAAAGACACATTTCGGATTCCACCCTACAAGACGCCTGCCGGGGGCCCACACAAGACCCAAGGCTTCTCTATGTGTGTGGGTGTGTGTTTTCTTAAAGGAAGTCTTGGGGCCAGATTTACGGTGGGTACTGTGCAGAGTTCTATCAGCGCTGTCACTTCATGGTCAATGTGGGGATTGCAGTATAGCAGGGTTCTCTGGTCAGGGGGAGAGAGATCAAGAGTCAAAAACCAAAAGCTTCACAGGACCTGGACCTGTGCAAAAAACAGGCCAAACTAAATCAGGTCTGGATCTCTTGGACAGCGAGAACAGCTCGTTAAAGGTTTGGTAGAGACTGCGGTAGGAACTTGGAGCCAAGAATGGAGACTTTAATCTTGTGTTGGAGTGTGTGTGCAGAGCATCCAAACCATCAAACTGTACTGTTCCACCCTCTGTGTAAAGTCTACATCATCACTCAGGAGCTGTCACCTCGCCATCCACAACATAACTCACAGTTTGAGTTTCTGAGCTGTGTCCACATGATCAGAACCACTAACTGGCACCACGGCGTCATGGAAAGCAGAGCTCAGTTTTCTTCTAACCCTCTCCTCCCCTCTTCACTTCTATATAGCATCCTGGAACATCCCTCAGAGCAGGGTTGGGCAGCTTTAAACACCCCTTCAGAAGGAACTGGGTGCTGGAGGAGTCTGACTGATGTGTTGGCATTGTGACTGCAAATGTGATTGTAGATTGTAAGACAAATGACCGCCTCATGGGAAAGTCATCCACCCACTGCCCATCATCAGGAGGGAAGGAGTTTATCTTACAAACCGGGATGTCTGTGCACTGGAAAGCAACTAGGTGGAGCAAGGGAAAAAGCTTGTTGAGTTGCTGGTCCGTCTGAGAGGGGGAATAATAAGGGGCTTTGCAAAGTGAGCGTGACCTGGAGTGGTGGGATGGGGTGACGGGGGGGCTGGATCAGGCACACATGAGATATAATGAATAATTTATCTAGGAAATAAAAACTTGCATGCACTGACTCTGGATGTGTGACAAAAGCAAAGGAGACTGTATATATACAGAAGCAGAAACCCGTCACCTCTCAGGACGCCGGAGGCTGCAGCCGCAACACTGGAGGAATTCTTTCAGCCCCGGAGTTTTCATATGTAAATCAAGGTTTAGTTACGGTATGCGACGCGGACCTTCCCATTTTAGGACTACCCCCCCACCACCACCACCCCTCCAAAAAAAACCACCACTGTTTTTTTTTCTTTTTTCTCTTCATGATTCATTCTACAGAGAAAGCTGAAGGGGAGTCAATGTGTCTTCACCCGTCTAAATACAGTCATTCAAATGCCTGTGCACTCCCTGGTATATGTCCCTCATTAAACACCAACAGAGGGACTCTCAAATGGACCGGATAAGAAAAAACAACAGCTAACACAACACAGTGTCATTGATCAGCAATGAATCATTTCAATTAATACTTAACATATAAGCAGTTTTATATATATAATATATAAGCAGTTTATATATAAATATATATAAA
>JAUZNJ010099180.1:0-20622 GCA_034780135.1 Jordanella pulchra
TCAGACTCCTCCAGACTCCATCAGACTCCATCAGACTCCTTCTTACTCCATCAGACTCCATCAGACTCCATCAGACTCCTCCAGACTCCATCAGACTCCATCAGACTCCAGCTTTATTCAACATCTTACTGTTTCCTTCCACTGTCTGACTTGTTCAAACTCTATTTGTGGACCTATTGTATGACTGTCATGTTCTTGTTTTTGGAAAAATAAATATAGTGCCAACGGATTGATTATCTTTATTTAACTGGTAGCATCGTTGAATCCTTTTTCCTTTAACAACGCCAGGATTGTTGCGTCATACATGATGTCTGGTTTACTCTGTCTTACTTCCTGTCCAATCTTGGATTTGAACATCTCGTTGTCCCTTAGATGTGCCTCCCATTGCTGTTCTCTGTTCAGATCTCTTTTAATGGCTCAGTTCTCCAAAGATTTTGTTCGTATTGTTTTTCTAGAACAAGGAGGCATCTGCCAAGCTGCAGACACTTCTCTTTAAACTCCATACTTTTCCTTTCCTCTCTGTACCTTGAGGAGGACAAATATACACACCTGGATAAAATGCTACTGTTACCTCTGCAGAGTTTATTTCTCATTTTTGACACCTGACCTCAAAGACTCTAGCTTTGGGTTTGCTGCTCAGCTGCGTTTCTGACTCTCCTCATTTTCCTCTCCAAATAAATTGTTTCTTTCTGATCAAGTTCAGTTTATTTAGTCTGTGGGAAAGTGCTCTATTATACACGCATTTACTTTGTTAGTAAATGACTGATGATTTTCTGATGGTTTCATTTCAAAGTTTTTCTGTATCGACTGATCCTGTGGATGCAGCCATTGTCTCTGGCTCACAGTAATCTAAGTTGTACCAGTTTCTGTGTTTCTCCACAGCCTTTCCTGCTCGGCTGGTTATTTTTGCGAACATTTTTCAACCTGTTTATCTGACTGTAGTTAACCATTTGTCCAAGTTTCCCTCTTGCTGCCTGCTGCTGAGTGAAGCAGTGGGGAACCGTTCTCTCCAGGATGAACAGAAGGAGGACTCGCTGTTTTCTGCAGCACCAACTGGTTCAGGACTTATTATCTGCCCAAACAAATCTCACTGCTGGAGTTCTGAGAAGATTTTCATCTTTTTCAGTCTGATGATCTCAACCCTTTAATGCCAAACACACACTTCTAATGGTGTGCCACATAGTGTTTCCTTCAGCATGAAAGAATAAACCCTCAGTCAGAAAATCCGCTCAGGCTGCACAGGTAGCGAAGGCCATCCTGAGAAAATCCCAACAGTCATGGAGGTTAAGAAGAATTTAAATATGGGAATTTCTCTACTCCCTTCAACACAGCAACAGTCTATTAAAGGCCTTTGTGTCAACAGTCTTTTTTAAAAGAACATTGAACAGAGACAATGTCCTCATACACAATTATAGAGTTAATGATGGTATAAGTTACCTTAAAAATTTTGATATGATTAAAGTAATTGACAAGATAACAACAAATATTAGAGGTTTTCAAAGTAGGCTGATCAAAAATAACAAACATGGAGATAAATAAAGCGAATCAGTCACTGTTTTCTGATTGGTCTCAGCGCTGCCTGAGCAGCTACGGCTCCAGCATGGAGTAAGTCTGGCTGTTAGCCTGGAGCAGGCTAGCTGTAACTGAGCCCAGGTTTAATTAAAACAGGATATTCAGGAAATCCAGACTGAATCCTTTGTCTTGGTTCTGTGAAATAAGGCCTTTGTTCCTTAAACAACAATCCTAAATTTAACAAAGCAGGATAAGTTGACTCAGTTAATAGCTGCTCTGCACTCAGACTGGGTTCATCCCATTTTGTGAAAGGGCTCCAGGTGAACATGATGAGGGTAATTAGAGCAGCTGAGGCTCTGATATAAAATGGGCTGCAGCTACAGAGCACTTCCAACACCAAGTTTTTCCCTCTCAGAGCTCAGCCTGGTCCAGCTTTGCTGCCTATCAGAGGCCATCGTGGTGTTTCAGGGAGTTTTCATGTCAGTTCTTCTCTATAATCTTTATGGCCTCCATGTTTGGTTTAGTAGTTTCTAATCATCTGTTTCTTAACCGGAGCTCCTGGATCGGCTTCCTACTCCTCAGTACTGTAGTGTGTGCTCCTGTTGAACCAGGTGGGTCTGCATGTTGGTCCTGTGTAACTGGGTTGATCCAGTTGCTCCAAGGAGAAACCGAACCTTTGTGGCTGCATGATGGCTTGACTGACTGGGTTTAGTCTTTGAACCCAGAGGCTTTGAAGTGTCTCGTGTGGCTTTCATTTCCCTGCTTGGGTCAAATGGACGTGGGCTTTGGAAACCGGGGCTCCAGGAGAGCTGGTCCTGGTTTTCCTGCTGGTCCTGGTTTTCCTGCTGGTCCTGGTTTTCCTGCTGGTCCTGGTTTTCCTGCTGACCCTGGTTTTCCTGCTGACCCTGGTTTTCCTGCTGACCCTGGTTTTCCTGCTGACCCTGGTTTTCCTGCTGACTCTGGTTTTGGTAAAGGCTCTGGTTCTACTGGTGGCCTCTTCTCTGGTGTTGGTGCTGGATCTGATGCCGGTTCCTCAGCTCTGCAGGATGAGACTATTTCTACAATGATTGCCAATTTGCTCTCACTGGGCCCCTCCAACAATGGCCTCCTGCAGTCTCTGTGGACCACCTCTTCCCATGTTCCTCTGTCAGTCATTGTTCCCGCCCTGTGTTCCCTCTTTCCTACGTCATCCATGCCAGCAATGGCTACAAGTGAGCAAGAAGCAACCAGTTCAACTCCAAATATGTCCAGGATGCATTTGGTGACACTGCTCATCCTGGAACGCCACAGAACCCAGGGTCTGGCTCTAAAGGAGACCAGAAGTTTTAATGAGCTACGGATTGGACTCTCTGGACACCTGATTGAGAAACTGATGCTCCTGTTCTGCAGGTGGAGCGACTGGAGGCGGATGATGAATCTAAACAAACCTCCTGTTGCTCAGGATGACTGGCGAACAATAAAACTTGAAACTGTGCCTCTGAGCTGGATTTCTATCTTGTTTTTACCCCATTATCTAATGACAGAAATGGAGCTGAAGCTTTTTCAATCCTTTTAATGGGAGTTAAATGTTGCTCTGCAGGGGCTTGTGGATGGCTTTTAAATTAAAGCTGTTGATTTGGCCTCAACGACTAAATTCAGTCTCATGAGGCTCCACAGCTGCTACAGTGTGGGCTATGAAGAAGCTCCTTATTTTAAACCTGTACTGTATGTCAATTTGCCTTCAGCTGATTAGTGTTTTTTTTAAACTTGTGGGAAAATGTACCAGACCCACAAACCTTTTTCACGCGGTGTAGTCAGTCCAGCAGCGGGAGGAACAGTTGAACTGCTATTCCTGTAGTTATCAGATTCCTTCCTGCCCAGGATTTCTCTGGGGTCACCCAAGTTTTCTTTTTTCACTACTTTTGAGAAGTCTGTGAAAATCCAGTGACTTAAGGGATAAACTTAGGATGGTTTATCATGAACAGTCACTCAGGAGGGGATGAATGTGTCCTTTTTACAATATAGGCTAAATTTTCTCATCTAATGGAAGCAAATATTCACACAGGAGCCTAGAAGAGCTTTTAGCTGAAGCTGGTCTTAAACGAGTTTTACTTTTGATCCCTGATTCTTAATGTGGCCGGGTGCACTACAGACGGCCCGGGTGGGATTCGATCCCCAGACTCCTGGGGGAAAGTCACAGGTCAGCCAAAGGGATTTCCCACTGGCCACAGGAGCCCACACTCACATTGTTTCCATTTTATTTAAGGTACCTGTAAAAATGGTGCCTATCAGACAGTTAGCATCAGCGGTTACCATGGTAACGGCTGGTAGTAAGGTGGTGCTTCCTATCAATTCATTTAGGAAGCAGGACTCCCAACATTCCTTTCTGACAAAGGAGCTGCAATTTGGATGAAGACTATTGGAGAACAAGAGGAAATATTTATAGCAGGAAAATGAGACAAGATGCTCAAATTAAATGTAAAAAAAAAGCTGTTTCACTCCAATTATCAGCTGCACTGTTTCTGTTCCTGGGTTCATAAACATTCATTAGCAAATATCCACAGACGGGTGGATCCCACAGCCTGTTCAGTTACATCATCATACTGACATACAAGGTTTAGTTAAACTCAAACTAAACCTTTCTATCAACCACAGGAAGCATCAGAGCAGCGTTTAGCTTAAAGAAACTTCAGCATCAAATTCTGATTTACAGGTTTATTAGTCAGGGGCCGTTTTCCTACATTAAATGTCTGGAAGCTTTCAGTCGTCGCTCATCTGTCCGTCCATGAGAGGCGGGTTTCAGCCTGAACTTTAAATGTTGATTAAAACTCTGATTCTGCAGGTCAGTCTTTGAACGTGACATCAGGATTGCACCAAGTTCTAGACTCTGATTACAGTTGGAAACCATGTAGGACGTAGAAAATAATATCCTGCAGTTTTCCTTCCATCTAAGCAGATCTTGGCCTGAAGTCTGCAGCTGATCAGGTCCCTGCAGCGGAGAAAGCAGCCGTTTCTCATCCAGGTTAACAAAATTTAAAGCGTTTCTGTCATCGTTGTCTCTCTGGAAGAGAATCATGGGGCTTCTGTGCAGCGTTTCCTCTGTAGGGACGTCAAACCATTTACATCTCGCCGTCTAACCGACAACTGAAGGCACTAAAACAAGCTGTAGGAGCAGATTAGGAATTTCTGTATTCCAAATGGTTTGAGTCACATGATCTGTCAGCTGTCTGTTTAGGTAGCATCTGGTGTTGAGGACAGGTGTTTTCCACCGCAACGCAATACCAAGGTGACGTAATGCTACAGCTATTGAATTAAATGCTGTGTTATTGGCAACATGTCAGAGGAATGACTTGTTGTACGAAGGAAATAAGACGATGATTGTCGAGTCATGGAAATAAATGGATTATCTGCACCAACATCAAGGACGGCTCATTTCAATTAAGCCAGTGTCAACTTTACCCCGATGTACCACCTCAGGGGCTTAAAGCTTTGGCTTAGCCTCTACAATACACGAGCTTTTAAATGTTGCAGCTTTATTACATAACAATTCAGTTTAAAGTCTTGTACAAAGATATTTACATACAGATATAAAACACTTCCACTGTAAATAAGTCATCAACTCTTAAATGAAAGGCTGAGAGCTGCTGTGCTGATGGGGTTTCAGATCTTCTCTCCCTTTAGGCCAAAAGGTTTCAGTTTTTCTGCTTTCAGATCCCAAATATAAAAAAAATCAGCTTTTAGAGCAGAAGAAGAATTTCTGCCTCAAAGACGTTTTAAAATATGAAACGTCGCTGAGATCTTTGGTCATCAGTCCGTTCCCACGCTCAGCACCTCCTGCACCATGACAGCGAGCAAAGAGAAGGTTTTACTTCACAGCACTGAAGCGCAGGCAGGTTGGACTCCAGTGCAGGCGGACCTGAGAAATGCTTAAAAGAAAACCAGGAACTGGATCTAAAACTACGAACAGATTCATTGGATCACAGAACAGTCCGAGCATTTCCACAGGAAACATAAGGAAGCAGCAGCCGGCCGGCCACTCAGGCGTCACTCGGCGTCCCGTGGACTCTGAAGCGGTACATGCAGGTGTACTCTGGGTGGCCCCAGTTAGACAGAACCTGCACCTCGATGATCTGGAACGTCTCATCGTTCTCCTCCTAAAAAGGAAAGAAGGACAACGAAAATAAATGCTTAAAAAAAAAAAAAAAACTTTTAAAAGGCAAAGATTTAAAACAGACATGAAGATCCTCAGAAATCAGTTTAGTCCTGAGAAAAACAACAAAAACAATGAAATGCTGCGAGGAGATTTACTGCAGGAGGCCAAGTTTTAAAACGTGTGAAAGAGGCAGAGAGGATCTGAGGAGAGAGAAAACGTTCACAGGTTCTGAAACCGTTTTATCCCTTGTAGAACCAGAACATCCTGCTGGCAGGCGAAGCACGAAGGGTCCAGGAGGCGCCGCCGCAATCACCGTCTGAAGGAATCCGGAGATCATTTGATACGATTTCTAAACAAACCTTCACTCACTGCGCAGAGAAAGTCCAACAAGATCGACCTTCAGTGAGCCGATCAGATGTTGGAAACGTTTCAGTTTCCATTTTTGCTGCCGTGTTTCAGGACCAGAGCTCCACCTGTGACCTGTTGACCTTTTCACTTCAACGATGGACCAATGCATCTATTAAAACACGTTTACATTTTTCCATACAACTGTGATTCCAGAAGACGAAGGAGAAGCGACTCACTGAGATGGGGAACGTCTGCAGGTCCTCTCCATCCTCATCGTAGGTGTAATTTCCCAGCAGCTTCCCTCTCTCCTGACGCTCGTTTGTCAAACCCTGAAAAATGGACATCAGATCAGCCGAGACCAGACGCTGCGGTTCTGAGACTCGGATCCGTCTTACGTAGACGCTGAAGTCTCTTGGAGCGCTGCGCAGAGTCCTGCTGGGGGCCAAGGATTTGGGGATGTGCTCCATGGTGACGGCTGTGGGAAGGATCCTCATGGAGAGCTGGATCACCAGGAAGCCTTTGGAGCCTCTGAAGGCCCAGCAGTTCCCGGGATGAACGTCTGGCTGCAGGACGGTGAGACGGGATTATTGGGATGAAGAGACGACATGGAATCAGACACAAAAACAGAATGAGGACGTTTCTGGTGTTTTTATTTCCCATCGACCTTCAGATTCTGGCTTTGCTTTTATTTATTATTATTATCGGTCCAACCACATGGCGTACTGCTGCTGTTCCGGCACCGACGGGCCGAGCGGATCTAAGCTAACCCAATCTGAGCGCTGCTGGTTCAACAGGCGAGTTACCTGGATCACAACACGAGGAGACTGGGAGAAATACCAGAGAGGAACCCCGAACAGGCTCAGCAGGGCGGCCTTCGTCTCGTAGGTCTCTGAGCAGCGAGTGCTGAGGATGCTGCCCCCTGCAGGACAGGAGGAGACATGGGGTGGAGCTGAAGGAGGCCAAACTGGTCGGGTTTATAGGAAACCGAACTGAAGCCAAACGTAGAGGAGTTGGTTTGTTTCTGACCTCCAGACTCCAGAGCGTAGTCCGCCAGGCCGGTCCTGTCCTGAGAAAACCGCCTCAGGGCCTCCGTCACCATCTGATGGAGCTCCTGGAAAACAAGAGGCTCGGTTTCAGAACCAGGATGTTAGTTTAGAAACTTCCTCTGAGGAGAGTGAACTTTCTGATGTAGATCAACAGATCAAAGCTGAACGTTTCATGGCAGCTAAAGGTTCGATCATCAGATGTCGGGAGGCCAGGACCTCCTCCTCTCACCTCCTTGGTGACGGCGCTCCCAGCCTCTTCCTCTCCCTGCCGCCGCCCCCTGATGTTCTGCAGGATGCTGAACTCCAGGGAGGACAGCGCCTCCTGCAGGTCAGCCTCGCGGACAAACTGCTGCGACAACCACTGCAGGAGAGACTCTGGGAGGACGGAGTCGCCCCCCTGGGTCAGCTGGTTCCCGTAGATCAGAGAGCGAACCTCTTCTCGGATCAGAACCGACACCTGCTCAGATGTCTGTGGGGGAGGCAGAGTTACAAACTCCTCCTTAAAGGCTTTTATTGTGAAACTGAGCTCTGAGGTGAACTTCCTGTTGGGACTCTCACCGTCTGATGGATGCAGCCCCCCCGACACCCAGACAGACCCTCTACGTCCTGCCTGACGGTTGGAGCTGCCTCCAACCGGCTGACGTCTGCCTGCAAAGCATCCTGGGACTGTTGGTCCATGTTTGCGGTGCTGGGGGGGGGAACAGAAACCTGTTAGGTCCAAAGCAGCAGAGTCGGGTTTGATGAGGAGGATGAAGGCTACCTGGGAGCAGCTGGAAGAGCAGTGGACGGCGCCGTGTCGTGTGGGAAATCCTGCAGAAGAAGCAGCGGCTCAGAAAGACGTTTTCCTGACACTCAGTGAGACTCCTGACCTGCAGACTGACCCGACTGCCGGCAGAGACCTGCTGCAGCTGCAGCTCCAGCTGATCCAGACGGGACCTTTGGCTCTTCAGCACCAACAGATCCTGCTGTCGCATCTACAGACACAGAATCGTCCGTTTCTGCTTCTGCCCTGAATGGATGCCGACCCTAAAACTCTGACTGAACCGGAACCGTTCCAACCTCCTCCCTCTGCCGCCTCTCTTCACTCAGGCGTCTGCGAAGCAGCGACAGCTGCTGCTCCATCAGCCCGCTAATCCACCGCTCCACATCGGCTCCACCGCGCTGGCCGAGGTCGGTGTAGAGGCGGAGCAGCTCTCTGTGACTCTGCTCCGCACGCCGTCCTGCTGCCTCCATCTCCTCCCACAGCGCCTGCAGACTCTGCTCCATCCGGACCAGCCGCTCAGCATCCAACGGCTCCGCAGCCGGTGGAGCCGCCTCCTGCTGGAAAACATCGTTGGACGTCTGTTTGAACAGCTGAACACTTTACTGACTGGTTTATCATCTACTAAACATTAAACCAAGGAAAGAGAAGCTTGGAGCAGTTGTTGCTGAAGCTACTGTTTATCTGCAGCACCAGTAAAACCAGTTATTGTACAGAGATTAGAAAAATACTGAACGTTTCTTAAAAACACAACAACTTATAAAAATAATGATAAAAATACTAGACGTGGATAAAACAATAAAAAGGTTTTTCTGCTTCAGAGCTGATTTCATTCTTTGATGGATTGAACAGCGTTTATTGCAGAGTGGATGAAGACGTCTGGGCTGTTTGTTCAAAGCACAACGGAACAAATTCATTCGAGCAGGAGACTGATCAACACCGACGCTACTAAATCATTTAAAATGTGTTGCTTTTACTCACTGAGGTCTTTGCTTGAGACCAAGAGGAAAGAGAGCGCAGACTTCCACTATAAAAAAGATGGACGACCCCCCCCCCCAGACGGTTATCCAGATCTAATAATCTAATCGCCTGTCAATGGTTGTAATCTGATCAACACTTTAAGTGTCTCATGAAATCAGATTTTCAGTTAAAACGTTTCCATCATGGTTCAAGTTTGTTGGTCTCGTTAAAAAACATGACGTCTGTTTGGATCAGCACGCACAAGGATGACATCATCACCTGCGTCCATGATGATGTCAGCTGGAGGTCGATGGTAGAAACGCTTGGAATTAATTACCTGAGGTGGATTTTCTACTGATGGAGGTGGACTCTGGAGCTCATCCTCTGTGGAGCCCTCTGCTGGCGGAGTCTGAGAAGACATGGGGACAGAGGACAGACCGGGAGCATCGGCCATGTTGAATCCCGGAGGGAGAAGATAGAAGCCAGATGGACGGAACCAAAACAGACCTGAAGGGACAACAGAGCAGCGTCATTTTCTCTGCTTCATCTGCAGGTTTTTCAGAGGAATCTCCTCCTGAAGCAAAGAATCCAGAACCTCATCAGGTGAAAAAAAGACCAATGAGCTGGAAAATAACTAAAAAAAACTGAAGCAGAAACTATTAAAGTAAAACTTACAGAAGAGCAGAAGGAGCAGGAGTCCAACCAAGAGCCTGAGGACAAAAACAAAACCTGATCAAACATCTGAAGCTGATCTGATGTTAAACTGCAGCCAATCAAACAAAAGCTTTAAAAACACTTTATGATGGAGGAAGGTCAAAGTTCAGCTCCAGTTATGGGATGTAAACACAAACATCTCACCTGCTGGGATGAAAGCCTGAGCTCAGCTGATTCCATCGGCTGCTGATCCATCTGAACACGTCTCCTGCCAACCAACCTGAAGACGCAAACAGATTCAGGATTGGTTGCTTCGTTCAGCTGCAGGTCTGTTTTATGAGATCAGATTCATGCTGATAAACTTCTACAGCTAAAATGCAGAAACGCTCCCTCAGATTATTCCCCGACAGGAAGAGAAGAAAACGCAGAAGAACACCAAGAAGAAGCAGATCAGAGACGGACCGGGAGCCGACCTACAGCCTTCTAGCTAAAGCGAGCGGCACACACGGCGGCTGTGACCTGCAGAGCGTCCGGCTTTCAGTGAAGCAGAGAAAACCATCTGGGTCAGAAGCCACAGAGCTGCAGCTGCAGAAGCAAAGCTGAGCGTTAGTCACACAGAGACACACAGGCTTTAGAAAAACATCCAGGTTCTGCTTCTGTTCGCTGCCGCCGGTTAAACTGGAGCATTTCTTCATCAGGCTGAAGTTCCTGTTTAAGCAGCTGCAGCTCCCACTGTGGATTTTACTGAGTGAACCTGTGAAGACTGCAGCGCTGCAGATAAACCCCGACAGAGAGGATGACCAGGAGGGGGAGGAGGAGTCCAGCTGGGAGCGCTGCTTCTCCTTACAGTCGTCACCTGTGGGCATCAACACTGCGTCAGAGCTACAGGATCTCTGCTGCTCCTCATTTCAACTCTGCTTTTAAAGATGAATCTTAATGATCCGTCACGAAGCTCCGTTCACAGGTGGAAAGTTTACCCAACATGCAGCTGCAAGGATTCTCAGAAACCAGCATCTGATGCACAGTATGAGGCTCTGGGCTTTGAATAGGCCATTCCAGGAGCTTTACAGGGAAACAAATTCAATGAACCTCTGCCTGTAAGAGCTGAAGCAGAGCAGCTTGTTTGGAAACGTTTAACCAATCAGAGGACGTCTCGATGCAACGCAGCCTGTTGGGAGAACTTTGACAAGGACCTCAGAACAAGTTCAAACTTCTGCAGAAACTTCCTGTTTTCAAAAATCCCTGCAGCCGTTTGTTTTAGAGATTTTCCACTGTGGGATTAATGAAAGATTTGAAGAAGCAAAGAAGCTAAAAATAAAGACATTCATGCCAACGATGAACGATTAAACATCTAAACGGCTGCGGGTCCTTTTCTACGCTGAACTAAAAACTCTTCCTTTGAGGAAACTAAATATTCATGCAAACAGCTTGAAAGCCTCAAGAACTCATGGTTGAACAACAGACCGCGTCTGAAACTATCCTACTTCTGCAGATTGTAAGAAAAAACCCCAGTAATCCACAGGACTCCATTCAAAGGGTCCATTTCCCCCAGAAGTTCATCTACAGACATGTTCTCCCTCCCTGCACAGCGTCCTGCACGCCGTCCTGCGACGCATCGACTCACACAGCGATCCGACGGGATTTAGGCCGGTTTCCTTCACATCCATGACTCCAGTCAGCCGCAGCGGAGGAGACAGAGAGCGAGGACTCACTGCAGCTAAAGGGCTTCTCCTGCGGCGGGGAGTGGCTGCAGGCGGTCGCCACGATTTGCATTTCACCCAGGAAACAACCAAAGTGAATATTTCCTTTGAGAGGAACCAGACTGTGTTGAATCCCAGTGAAACACCCGTATGAGAGTCGCTCCACCTTCAGACCGCCTTTACCTCCATGCCTGTTTGGGTGGGGGGGCTGGAAGACCTGCAGCAGTGAGACGCAGAAGGCTGCAGTTCTCCTGAGCGCCAGCAGGGCAGAGCTCCACTGCAGCCCATCTGGAAAAGGCCACAAATGAAAGCTCAGCTGGTTTACATGGTTTATACAAAGCATGACGGCCTGGAGAGCAGCTGGAAAACCTCCGACCGTCTGGAGGTCAAGGCGACCTGGAACAGCTGCAGCCTCGCAGGTTTCACTGGTCCGAGCTGCACAGACACCTTCAGACAAACCTGGATGTTAGCAGCTGCTCAGCCAACCAGTCGGTAACGAGTCAACCGCTCGGTGACCCTGCAGGGAGCAGGGCACCAGCTAATCGTAGCGGCTGCTAGCATAGCGCTGCAGGCTTCTTCCAGCCTCAGGTTCTGCTGCCTGTCTGATGGTTGTTCCTGACCTCTGACCCCAGCCGTCAGTCCAAACTGAAGGAATCAAGGACTTTTCTTCCAGTCACCTCAGAAAAATTTCCTCCATATCTGAGAATGAAATAATCAGCCCCCCCCCCTAAAGTGACTGACCTGAAGATCTTCTCTGTTCTTTTAAACGGTTCTGCGTCCAATAGAGCTCCGCCCCCTCACCTGTCCGTCCCCGGCGGCCGCGCTCTCGGCAGTAGACCGTGGAGGTTTCCGTGGCGATCTCCGGCGAGCTCGGACAGCTGCAGTCTTGACAGCAAACCCTGCTGAGGCCGGGGGCCGGCGGTTTGGCACGGCCGCTGTCTGGACCAATCAGAGCGCTGCTCTCGCCGGCGATGACGGTGCTTTCTGTGAGGGAGACGGCGAGATCAGACGAGCCACACGCCCTCCGTCAGTCTGAGGCTCAACCTACCTTTGGGATCTTCATCCTGGTCCAGACCTGAGGAGGAGGAGCAGAGAGTTAAACCCAGCCTGGATGTGCGATGAAGACAGACGGTTAGCAGCAGTACCCCAGAAGGTTTCCACCAGCGTGCTCTGCTGGATGGAGGACTCCTCCAGCAGCGAGGAGATCAGGGAGGCGTCGGAGGCCAGGCTGTGGAGGCTGCTGTCGAGGAACGGCTGGCCGCCCGTTTTACAAGGAGAGGCGGCGAGGAGGGACTCCGAGCAGGAGGCCGAGTGGTGCTGGGAGTGACGGGGCCTGCTGCTCCTCCAGCCGGCTCCGCCCACCCTGTAGGAGGTGCCGCTGCGAGGCAGACTACGGTCCAGCAGGCCTTCATCAAGCCGCAAGCTGCGTCTGGACATGAGTCCCGTCTGGATGGAGGAGGAGACCTGCTGGTCCTGCTCAGAGTCTGACAGCGAGGAGGAGTAGCAGGAGCTGAGGAGGAAGGAGGAAGATTGTTTTATTTCCAAAATCTGAAAGAATGAAATAAAAAATAAAAGAAAAATGTGAAATCAGTCGTGTTCCTACTGTGATAAACGAACAGTTTGGGATTTTTTGGTCTCATTCGGTGTTTTTGTTTAGTTTAAATGAACTTTGCTTTGATTTGTTCTCATGTTTCTGTGTCACGGATCAATTAAACAGCAGAATCTCTTCAAACCAACAGCCTGATCGCTCCCAGTCTGATTACAACAAATCCCTGTAACCTGATCGCACAGCTTGACACACACACACACACACACACACACGAGCAGAGGATACACACAGGCCAGTCCAGCCCCAGCTCGCCAGCTCCTCGTCTTCCTCCCCCATTACAGGAGACACACATTAATAACAGGCTGCCTGTGCTGCTGCAGGTCAGCTTAGCCTTTAACCTGCCAACACTTCCTGCTCCGGTCACTGAGCCTATTAGGCTCCGCCCATGAACACTGACATGCAGGTCAGGTGGAAGGACTCCAACAAAAACAGAATAGAAGAGTCCAAAGTTCAGAGAAATAAGGAGGAAGGACCAACCTTCAGAAAGAGCTGCTGGTTTGGATCAAAAAAAAAAAACCCTGGAGCAAATTCTGAGGAGCAACCGGACAGAAACACTGAGGGAATCAAACCTATGAGTCCACAGGGAACCCGCCTCTTCCTGCACTGCTGCAAAAAAACTAAAAAGGTTCAATTCTGGTAAAAATCAAAATGCATGTGTGAGTTTTTAAACTCTATGATAGACAGTGTCTGCCTTTTCTGATGATGATTCGGCCTCATTCTTATTTAGATTTTCTATCCTTTGTAGATCTGTATGCCTCCGTTTGCCTGTTAATTTGCTGCTGGTTCACTGGAATTTCACAATTTCTGCTCTATTCTTTGGATTCAAACGTTTTTAGAAACGTCCTTAAACTCAAAGGACCAGGAGCAAAGAAGGAGAGACTGAAAGCGTTTAAACGGAGAATCAAATTCATCCAGGTGGAAATACAGAGTTAATTAATATTATTAATTCTTGGTATTTCCTGGAAAGAAAAACCAAACAAAAAGCAGCATCTGTTTGGAATCGGAACAAATTTGAACCCAACAAGGAAAGTGTTTTTAAAAATTAATTAACAGTTACTGAGATTTAGAACCATGTTGTAAAAAAAGGGATAAAATGTGGTTCTACTGGATGTTTGTTCGTCCACTGAATTATTCAAATAACAAAGCTGAACCAAGACTTTGGAATAAAGTAAAGAAAGGATTTTAAAAACAATCTCAATGTTCTAAATCCTGATGTGCGGAAATTTAAAGCATCTTCAATAAAACCTGCGACCTTCGGAAATCAGAGGCTAAATGATCTCTAGTCCTCCAGATGGAGCCAGTAGTTTGGTTCAGGTGGGAAGGAAACCATCCACTGATGAGTGGATTCTGACATCCCTGCTGAATGGAAAGGAGGCCCGTCGACAGAACAGACTGTGCCATCAGTGTGGGGGGGTCCTTCTCAGGGCTAGCAGACCTCTGCTCATTCAAATTATCATTCCTTCTCCCTCCTCAGGTGTGAATCAGGCCTATGAGGGTTAGGGTCCTCCAGCAAAGAGATTTCATCCAAGAAGATTTTATTCTTGGGTTTTAGAGAAAATTCTTGATCTGCTTAGTCTCTTTAAAGAATTAATCTTTGATTTTTGTCTTTTAATCTGATTTTTTTAAACCAGTTTGCTTTTCAATCTTTCCTATTTGAGCACATTTTCATTCCAAATACATCAAACCTTGTCTCACTTTTGCCAAGTTTCTTTCCATCCTTTAAAACATGTCTGGTTCCTGATTGTTGATTACAAACGATCTAGTTTTTAGTCCCTGATGATGTCGCTCCTCGGGTCCCTGTACAAGAGACATAAAGAGGTGCAACAAAAAAATAGGATTTAGCACAAACTGCTCTTCCTACAATTAAAGACATCCAGAGGATGTCGGTTATTGGACGCTTTAGATTTATCTGATTAACCATGGTTTGGAATTGGGTCAAACAAGGTCGGAGGTGATTCAACAGGTTATAAAATATAAAATTATGGTTTAATTCTAATGAATCTTCCAGGCTTGCTTTGTGAAAACTAGCTTCGAATTTAAAGTGATGATCAATATAACGTTTAGGCATCCACATGTCCACCAATTTATTTCTCAAGCACAACGTTTCAGCAAACGCCGTCTCTAAAACGATTAAATAATTTATTAAAAATTTCAAACTTCCAGCCAATCGGCGTGGAGCAGGGGAAATAGATGTTTCATTAAGCCAATCGTTTTTAGAAGAGGGCGGAGCCCCGCGAAAAACAAACTATTTTAGCGATGTCACTTTCTGAGGCAAAACAACAAACAACACGAGAAAACAGAACATATGATAAAAATAAAACTAACTAAAAAATTAAACGACCATTAAGCTTCTAACTTACCAACAGCAGAGTTCAGAAAAACATAAAAACTGAGCGGATAGCGGCGGCTACTAGCTAAACACTGACTGAAGAACACTGAATCTCACTTCAGGTAAATCGCGGCCAAAACTCGGGCTGGACAAACATGCTGAGAAAAGTGAATTTTAACGCAAAATATAATATATAAAATATGTGTCAACGGGTTTACCTCCCCCAGTCAACAAGTCAGTGTTGCTGCGGTGCCGCTGTATTTATAACTACGATGTATTATCGCCCCCTAGCGGCCAGAGACAGTATCGAACGCAAGGCTTGTACAGAGATCGTAGATTAATTCAAAGATAGCTCACATGTACAGAAATTAGTCAGGCGGACCAATCTTTACTGCAGATTTATTAAACTATTATTATTATTATTCATTATTATTATTATTATTATTATTATTATACAGAACCAATGTTTATGTTTTTTGTTATGGTACAGTTATACATTTATACCCTGAATAACATGTTATCGTAACACTTAGTAAGCAGTGTTTAATTGAACTGATCTTATTATTGGTATGCATTACATGCTTGCACGCAGAAGACGATTTCTTTTTATCGTGGATAATCTGATTTTTGCGTGTCAAGCCATTAAATGGCCTTTCTTCGAAGTGAAGCATCTTCTGGCCAAACCCTCTGTACGGTGAACCGGAAGTAGAGAGCAGTTTCCGGCACAGACATCGTGCACGTGTGTGTTTTTAGGGCTTCTCGGTTCGGTAGGTGCTGATCTGTTGTTAAATGTTCTGATATATGATGCTAGTGTTCAGGTGTGTTTAGGTGTGTCTGGCTGCAGGTAACTTCCCAGTCCCTCAGCGCTGCCTGAACTGGACATTATGGGAGGAAACAGACTGAAAGCAGCACATGTTTTCCTCTGTCTGTTTACACTGAGCTGTATCCATACGAACGGATTATAAAGACTCATTATTCACCATTTATGTATGCATTGGACATAGCTTAGAATATTATTAGGTCATATCATAATGTTGGTCATAGTTGTGACAATAATTTGCTGCTTCCGGTCTATTTCCATTACTAAAATCTGTAATGTTGTGTTTCTGTTGTATCTGTAACTATTTCAGCTGCTTCGTTCTTTCTGAACTCATCCAAAGAACTTGGTAAAAGGTCTGTAAATATTTTACTTTCTTTAAAGTCAACCGACATGTTTGGGAATCTGAAATGTGTGGCATGCGTTTTATGTTCCCTCCCCTCTGAGAAAGCATTTGATACATGTTCAACTCTGACCCCTTTAAATGCAACTCCTCTCCTGATGTTTGCGTCTCCTTTAGGTCAGAAGCCGCCATGACGTCATTGGCTCTCCAGCTGAAGAGGCTCGCGCTGCCTCAGAGCGACCCCAACCTGCTGACCCGTAAAGAGGTCGCCTCGTTGCTCTTTGACCCTAAAGATGCTGCCACCATGGACAGGAGCACCTTCTACGCCCTCGGTGAGTCTGAGCTCACACACTGAAGTGCTTCCTGTGCTCCAGCTAACGTCCCGCTCTCTGGTCTTCTCCAGGCTGCACAGGGCTGGAGGAGCTGCTGGGAATTGAACCGGCGTTCCTGGAGTTCCAGGACACTCTGTTCAGCCCCGCCTCGCTGACGCTGGAGCGCAGCGTTCAGTCCAAGGAGGTCAACGAGAAGCTGGATGCAGGAATCTCGCTCTTCCTGACCCGACTCTGCCCGTATTTTCTGCTGAAGCCAGCTCAGAAGTGCATCGAGTGGCTGGTTCACCGGTAGGTCGCTCTGCGTCACACCTGAGCTCCAGGCTGGAGTTCTGGTTCTGGTCCAATCCGGACCTGGTTAGAACTGCTCTGTGAGGCCCTGATGTGGGATGGTAGCAGTGACAGACTCTCATTACTCAGTTTATTTTTATCTCTAAAATATTTCCAGTTGTTTTGTTAGTTGCAGTTTTTTCCCCGCAGTCCATCGAAGTTGGTGTTGAATGAGCAGAACTATGTAGCTTCCTGCAGAGGTTCTGGGTGGATCTCGGCAGGCTCTTGTGACCCGCCTGGTTCTGATCCATTGAGGACTCTGCTGATGCTCTGACCCTCTGTGGTGTCGTCCAGCTTCCACGTCCAGCTCTATAACCCGGACAGCCTGCTGGCCTGCGCGCTGCCGTACCACGACACCAACCTGTTCGTCCGCGTCGTCCAGCTGCTGAAGCTCCAAGACGCCACCAGCCGCTGGAACTGGCTGCACTGCTTACAGGTCAGCGTCCGTCCTCCGGTTCTGGTTCTGGGTATTCTGGCTGAGCTGATCTTTGAAATGTGTTGATGCTGCTGCAGAAACCGGGCGTGCCGCTCTCCAGAGGGACTCTGATCACACACTGCCACTCAGACCTGAGCTTCATGGACTTCATCTGCTCCTTGGTTTCTCGCTCCATCCAGGTGAGCTCACAGAGAGCAGCAGCTCCGCCTCCTCAACGCTTGGCGTGTATTTTCTGGTTTCTAGGTAACGGCCCAGTGATCTCCTCTTCCTCAGGCTTACTCCGGACACTCGGAGAGCTTCTCTCAGCTGAGAGTGATCTTCTCCTTCTATGCCTCCACCATCATCCCAGCTCTGGACGCTGTGGACTCGATGTCTGACTCCATCATCGCCAAACTGCTGCCATATGTCCAGAGGGTATGCGCTTCTCTGATTCACACTCCCCAAACCTTGCAGAGAAGTTTGGCTGCAATGGTGGTGGCAGCATCATGCTATGGGCTGCTGAACCAAAGTCTCCAGTTTGCTCACAGCAGCAGCTCAATGGACCCGGTCGGGTCGTTTACCAGCAGAATGATCCAGGACGCGGCGTTTAAAAGGGCATTTCTCCGGGTTTTACTTTAGTCGACTCAGCAGAATCGAACATAACTAAACCTCAAGCTTCTCTTAGAAAAGTTTCAGGAGATAAGAGTTGATTATGAAGCCCGCTGGTTCTGCTTTGGTCCCTCCAGGGTCTCAAGTCGTCCCTGTCGGACTACAAAGCCGCCACCTACATGATTGTGTGTCAGCTGGCGGTGAAGGTGGTGATGGAGGCCAGTCTGGTCAACAGCCTGACCGTTCAGATCAGCAAGTCTCTGCTCAGAGAGCCCGTTCTGGCCAAGGAGGGTCTGGGCTGCCTGGTGGTGCTGCTGCAGAACCAGAAGGCTGAGTGGGCCGGTCCCAGGTAGGCTGAGGTGGTTGGGGTGTGGAGGGCCGCTCGGTGCCGCTCCGGTCTCTGATCTTTGATCTCCTGCAGAGCCGTCAGCAGTCTGAGCTCCATGCCGGCGCTGGTTCCAACGCTGCAGGTCATGGCGGCCGCTCATGATGTCAGTGCTTTGCTGCGGTACCTGCTGCCTCACCTGGTCCGAGGCGTTTTCCACAGCAGCTCAGGTAGGACGGGGAGCTTTGGGGTAGCGATGGGGCAGCTGGACGGCCAGTTAACCCTTCGGTGTCTGTCTCAGATGACAAAGTGACGGATGGACAGAAGGTTCTGGAAGGCATCCTAACCTCGGTCCCTCTGACCAAAGACCTGGACCGGACCGTGGCCCGGTAAGCCCTGGTTTCCTCCCTTTAACACCTGATCTGTAGGTGTGAGCTGGTTACCTGCAGGATGCAGATGTCTGGTCCAGTCGGCAGAGATCCGCAGACTAGTTAATCCTGGTCCCGAACGATCCAGAACTTTTTTGGACGTCCTGAGCCTGATTTCCCTTCCTGCTGCAGGCTCCTCCTGGATCAGTACCTGAAGCTCTCTGCTGAGGACACGTCGGCCCTCGATCAGCGCCTGCTGCCTCTGCTTCGACTGTTCGAGTCCAAGTACGCCCCCTACTGTTGATCCAACGTCATCCTAGCCGTATGCTCCGATCCCTCTGAGCGTTTCTCCTCCCTCAGGTACTGCCACGCGCTGGACGCTGTCCTCTCGGGTCATGTGGTCGACAGCGACCCGCAGCAGAAGCGTCTCTTCCATCAGTTCCTGTCTCTGTTGGTCAGCAGCGGGAAATTCCAGGTAAAATTCAAAGCGTCTTTGAAACGACGATCCTGATTGTTTTCACTTCCTGTCTGATGGTTTCTGTCTTCCTGTCAGATTCTGGACGACTCGGACACGTCGCTGCTCCTCAGCCTGAAACACCCGCAGCCTTCGGTCCGAACGGCGGCTGTGGATCATTTGATGAGCCTCATCAGCTCTGAGCAGGTGCAGCTGCAACAGCGGTGGGTTCAGGTCCACTTCTGTTGGCCCGGTTCTGATGTGTCTCCTCTGACCAGCAGCAGACGTTGGACCAAACATTCCTGAAAGACGCCGTGGCGGAGCGCCTCAGCGATGACGTCCCAGAAGTGGTCTCTGCTGCCCTGCGGGTCCTGCAGGTTGGTTGGAGGAACGCCTCGCCTCTTGCGCCTCCATGATGCCACGTTCACTGTTTCTGTTTGTTGCAGACGCTGCTGGACGTCCTGGAGGCGGAGGACGTGGTGTCATGGCTGCTGTCGCTGCTCCACAGAGTCCATCCGTCCGCTCAGCAGTGGTCCGTCTGCTCAAAGCTCTCCATTCCTCCAACCCTCCACAGCAAGTGTCACTGAATGCTTCCTGTCTCCTTCAGGATGCCCGTGCTGACGGAGGCGGTGCGTTTACTGTCCGACCGGCGGCTGGGAAATGGAGATGCTGAGTTTCTGCAGAAAACGGGCTGGAAGCTGCTCCCCTTCCTGGTGATCACCTCGGCTGAGCCTGGGTTGGCTGCCTCCATCGCCCAGTCCGCCATCTTCAGCCAGCACCCGCTCACTGTGGGCTGGGCTCAGGGTGAGAAACCAAACAACTTCCTGCGTCGCTCTGACCTTTCCCTTACAGCCCTGAACGGTCTCTCTGCTCACAGAGCTGCAGGATGTGATGAAGAGGAGCACAGAGCCGGAGTTCGTGGGCCTTGCCAACCAGCGCCTGGTCTCCACACTGACCAAGAACCTGAGCAATATGGAGCATTTCTGCAAACGGGACGCCGTGAGTCACTCATAGGATCCTTTGGATTCTGTGGATCCTAGAATCGGATCTTTTCCTGGATCTAACTGAGTGTTTGTGAAACAGCTGGAGAAACTGGTGGCTCTGATGGAGCGGAGCGCCGGGCTCAGAGGCAGGCCGGCCTTCCTGGTTCTGACCCAGACCCTGCTGCTCAGCCTGGGGGAGCTGAGCCAGACGCAGCACCTGCTGACGGCTCAGAAGGTCTACCTGCTGCTGGAGCGCCACCTGCTGGACGTGATGCGGAGCGATGACAGCGAGGTGAGAACGGTTTAAACACCCTTAAACATCCTTGATATTTCAAGCTTGTAATCCAAACGCTGGGAGTCCAGGTGTATTGTGGGATATGGAGGCTGCAGTCTGACCCTCTGTTGTGTCACAGGAGGCGGAGTTTCCGCTCCCGGTGCCGCCATCCTCCTCTGATGCTGTTCTCGTCTACCTGAGCAGAGGTGAGCAGCAGCCAGCGGAGCGTCTGGATCGCGGTTTCAGCTCAGCGCTCGTTGCTCTGCTCAGAGACTTCATCTCCTCTCTCAGGTGTCCTGACGCCTCGTGTCAAGGTCGGGGGGGG
>JAUZNJ010099191.1:0-21437 GCA_034780135.1 Jordanella pulchra
ATATTATGTGAAAGCTAATTCACACAGCCTTGAATACTGTGATGCATTACCTTATAAAGAAGTAATCACCATTTCCTGGGTTGTTTATCCAAGTGAATGTCGATTCACAGCATTATAAAGTCTTCTGCCGGGGCCTGAGAGCCTAAGAACTCATTTCTTTCAAGCCAATAAAACTTTTCTAATCCCAGCTTTTCTCTGTGTAAGTCTCTCCAGGTTGATATAGTTTGACTGAATCTAAAACTAATGTATTTTAGCATTTAATGTGGTTCAGATATTACTTGCTTGACATCTCCTGACTTCAAAAGTACGAACTAATTCTTTGACTATAATTCTTACATTACAAGAAATGTTGCTACGTTCAGTAACATTTCTTCAAAAGGAATGTTAAAATACAAGGTAAGAGTTATGCTGTTAGGAATTTGTATTCTGAGAAATATTTACTAGAAGTAGATCTTTTTATTGCACAGTAAGATAAAAAGACGATATAAAGAACTGTTAGAATTTTCCCCATCCATTTAACCATCTTTCTTCTGTTTTTTTGTATGATTTTTCTTGCATTAAGAAGTCTTTTTCTCATGAAAGATATTTACAGCTGAGTGAGTTGAAAATGTGTTTCTAGGTCAGAGTGTAGAAAATGAATATTGCAGAAAGAAAACAACGTAGTGCTGACAGGTGTAGGTTTATAAAGGGAATCAAGAACGAAGTTTTTTTAATGTTCAGTTTTTATAACAACTCCCCACTCTCCCATTCTCCTCATCACACTAATGCAAACTAAATAAAACTAGTCCATGTGTGACAGCTTCACATCTGAGTGGTAACAGAAAGAAAATAAAACACTTTTAGCTTTTCTTTGTTATGAAGAAGCAGCGTTTACAACCTAATAGCATCAATTGTTTTATCTGGTGTGTGGTGACAGATCAGTACGCTTCAATGACAGTGCAGCAGAGCTGCTGTCATGAAGCTGCAACTTACACACGAGTAAACTTCTCCTCTTTGCTTCTTTTAAACTTGTTGACAGTTTGGAATAAGGATGTTATTATACTCCAGCTGATAAAGGAAGTTTTATTTATATTCTCTAATACTTTTGCTGCTTTTATTGAAACAAACCCTATTTAACATTTAGACACTGAATGGATTATAGCTAAAAAATGTGATTAAATCACAGAAGGATTTGTAGTTTTTTTACTCTTTAGGATTAGTTAGAAGAGAGGATTATGACATAAAAGGAAAATATCTAACAGAAAGCTGAATATCAATAAATGCCTTTAATGTTTAGTCAAGACAGCCACCAGACAGTCCCTTCATAGTTCAACTTGCAAATTTTGAATTTTGCTTCACAGTTTATTCATAATTACATTTAAGCTTTTTTTTTACATTTATAAAGATACAGATCTTCTCTTCGTACACGACAAAACAATAACTTCTTTTCAATATTTTTCATGGATGCGGCATTGAACAAATGCATAAAGTAGTATTTTTTGTGGCATCTTAGACGTTCTGTACATTCAGAAAGAGAACAATGTATTCTCCACATATCAAAAGAAAAGAAAATAAGCACATGCAGGGTTCATAGCGTTTAATATAGTTATCCATTGTCGTAGTGTAACTAGTGAAAAACAAGCTTCAGATTTCACAACCTGTGTGACCAGTTAGGATAAATCAACCCCCCAAAAAAAACCCAAAATAAAACACAAACAGATTTTGTGTGAATGATTAATTTCTGATATCCTCATTAAAATATTTGCACAGGCTGTTGATAACCTGGTGAAAATACTTCCACACAGCAAAGATGAAACTGGTGATAGAGTTGCAGAAACTTCCCAAATATAAATATTTAAAAAATGCATACATTTATGGGGGGTTTCTCATTTATACAATGATCAAAACAAAAGCATTTAAAAAAAGGAAATAAAAGTCATCACAGTTTATCTTTTAAAAAAACCCAGCGAGTATAAACAATTATCTACAGCACAAACATAGGTGTGCATTAAAATATAATAGTTTTTAAGAAAAATAACCAAAAAGTTCCCACCAAAACCAAAAACATTGATGATTTCTCTTCCTGTTTTTGTTCGTTTAAATGAATCATGTCCTGTGGCAAGATTACATGTAAATTCAGCGAAGCCAGTCTGAAAGCCAAGAAAGTGAAGCTGTATACCTGGACAACATTATTGTTCATTTAAAAGCCACAAAGGAGTCAGACTGAACATATTACTCTTTACAGAATATATTTACATTGCACAGTTTATGTCTCTTCTACCATACATAGATCCAACTTTCTTTTATATCTTGTAGCTGTCTTCCACTTTCCAGAACTGTTTTTGGGAGTTCTTTTGAGCCTTTTGTCATTGCCTTTCTTAATCTTTGTTTTCTCTCCACGGTTTTGTCTCATCTGAGCCACTGCTTCTGTTTTTCTTCATCTTCTATCCTTCAAAAAAGTCTCTATCTCCATGTCTCCAAGTCATCCTGATTACAGTCTCGGTTCTCCTTAGCATCACTCTGTCACAGAGATCGTTATATTTGCTTTCTCTTCTACAGTCCCACATCTAGCTCTTATTTATTGACTTTGACAGCTTGTGCTTCTTTGTTTGGACTAGCAGTGAAGGATCTTGATGAAAGCTTTACGAAATTCAATGTTGAAAGTGGTATAGATAACGGGGTTTACAGCACTGTTGAGATATCCAAGCCAGGTGACGACACTGTACAGAGAGGGCGAGATGCAGCAGCTCCTACAGTGGGCTTTAAGGACGTGGGTCAAGAAGAAAGGCAACCAGCAGATAATGAACACACCTTGAAGACAGAGAGACAGTATTGATTATATATGTGTGTTTGTATATATATACAACTTCTATTAACCTTTAAGAAAAAAACCCTTTGACTTCTCATTAAAGCATCTAATCAATAATATGCCACGCATTCAGAGTAATAAGGTAAGTTAAAACTCAACGCAAGTAAAGACTTTGAAAAATTCATTATTGGTTTAAAAGAGTTTTTTTAGGTATATATAGTCTGTCTTTTGTGGTGCGTCCCAGAAAATAAAGGCCTAATTCCACCAGCACTGTGCTCAACACTTAGAACAGAGTTTTGGCTCTTTAAAAGCTATCAGTTATCCCAGTCATCATCATATTATTCTGTCAAAAAATCCTTCTTGAAAAATGCCCTTTTCTTGCCTATTCTGGTAGCTGAAATGCTATTCAAGTCTTTAAAGCATTATTTCTTCTGTCTTGTCTGGCAACATCTTAGTCCACAATCGACGGTAGCTCAGATATTCCAGTACCTTCCTGTTTATTAAAGAAATGGGTCTGAGTGGTTCCTCGATTATTGTTGAATATCATGATCAACTTCCCTTCATCTGAGCGAGTCAGTTTTGGTCATATGGTTGAAACTCTTTGAAACTCTTGGGTTTTAAGCTAACGATACTTAGATTTAGGAAGACTGGTTCCACATCATTCTTTATGGGATGCCAGTTTATTGCAGAATATTCATGTATATTTTAAGCAGGATAAAGGAATCGCTTTATGCATTACAGTGCATGTGAAACAGGGCCAGCAATCAAGATAGGAGAGCAAATGACAACCAGAAATACCAAGGAAAAGTTATTTAATTCTTTGAATAATGGATCACTAAGCTTGTATTTTGATCATAACCAATTAAGTTTAGTTCAGCTTATTATACAACTGTTAAAAAAATCCTCAGGATATATTAAAAGATAATTAGATCCAATTTACAGTAACCGTCTAAAAATTAAACAGGTCCAGACTCAACTAAAATGAATCCCATTCATTTAAATACAATCAGGTCATATACACAAATTATATACAGCCCACTTCAACACTGATAACTATCCAAACTGGACTTTTTACATCTTCCAATGGCTGCTTTTAGCATCTTAACATTTTCTCTAGACTGAACTAAAAAAATGTGAATGTCCCTCCTGCTGGTCAGCCATGACCATCACACCTGGACAGCATCACCTTGATCAGCCGCAAAAGCTATAGAGGAACAGGTCACACTGTGTGAAATACAATGTGGTAAAACACTTTCAACCTTTCTATGATGCCTAGAGAAGTTTTGTCTAAATATGAACTAATCTGGGCACCAAGGGACCCTTAAGGACTACTTGGGGGCCCTCAGCATCTTCTGAAAACAGAACAACTCGCCAGTAGACTAAGTTTGGAATTTAATATTATTTTGTTGCTCTTCTTTTTTAATCATTTTATCATAT
Source organism: Jordanella pulchra (assembly GCA_034780135.1). Lineage (NCBI taxonomy): Eukaryota > Metazoa > Chordata > Actinopteri > Cyprinodontiformes > Cyprinodontidae > Jordanella > Jordanella pulchra. The sequence continues at coordinate 4,226 of JAUZNJ010099191.1, forward strand.
TAATCGCATCTTAGCATTTATAGACATTTCAAAATGACAAAATCTAAAAGAAAATTAGAAATTAAAAGGAAAAATGCAAATATGTTAATTATGTATGAAGTTTAGGTGAATGCTGACCCCTCCAGGTTATAGGTCAGTATTGGTAGCCCTCAGCCTAACAAAGGACGATGACCTCTGATCTTTAAGTTTACACCATAGACAAGTTTAATAAGAAATCATTTCTCTACAATGCTGATTGTTTGTTGTGTGGACTACAAAGAGGCTCTATTGTGATCATTTTCAAAAATGCAGTTTGCCTAATTTAACTGTCAGGCAGCCTATGTGTGTTTAGTCTGCACAGCAAGAAAACAAACCAAGCAGCAATCTAAATTATAAGAATTTCATCGATCTGCATTAGATAATTTCACTGTGTCACAAAACTGCTGAAGCTCCAGATAACCTCATTGGGTCTATTTTGAGTGATGCATCCAGCCATAAAATATAAAACACATGAGGTTGTGAGAAGGCAGAATGCAATCTAGTAAGACATCAGAAATAAATGAGAGAGGAAAATATTGCTGCAATGAGTGTCAGTTTTTACCAATAACTATATAGCTCTTAAGAGTAAAATGTGCAGTGAAAGTTAATTTAAAACGTTCCCGTCAGTGTTAGATAAACTACTCTAATCTTTACAGAAATAAATAAACTTTCAAGACAATTTCAACTACTCTCTTGCCTTAATTTATATACAATTTACTACAGTGAAAAAGATTAAAAACATTTAAACTGTTTAAATAATCCAGAGGTGAACATTTCTTGTCTTTCTGCTCACCAAGCACGATGGCCAGCATCTGTGTCGCCTTCCTCTCCTTCTGCTGCGAGAGCCTCCCTCTCACCCTCTCCTTGGTGGTTCCCCATTTCTCTTTGCCTCCACTGCGCTCCCTCCACCCCTCTCGACCCCTCATGCCATCCTCTAGAGTGGGAGGACGGGGGGTTAACGCTGACCGCGCCACGACAGAAGGAAGGGTGGGGGCCGGTCCCACTGCGATGGAGAGTGAGATTTTTGACTGTAGTGAATTAGAGGAGGGCTGGGGCGCGTTAGGAGGTGGCAGGTCCTGCTCCGTCTGTGGTAGGAACCGACCTGGCTCCACTTCAAGAGGATGAACCACGGACTCCTTTACAAGTGTCTGACAGACAGTAAGAGAAGACGGAGGGAGGAGAGGAAATCAGGCTTTGGGGGACAAGAAAGATAGAGATGATTGTAAAGAATGAACCGAGCTCTATTTATTAATAAAAGCAAGAAGAAAAAAAAATCTAAACTTTCACACTTAGAACTTGTTTAGGTTGCTCACCACTTTCTTTCTTTGAGGCCCCGCAGTGGCAGGTCTAAGGATCAGGGTGCACAATTTCACATCTTCTGGCTGTGTACACTTATTCTGTACAGAAGTGAGAAAATGTAACAAGTACAAAAAAATGTATATTTTAAAAGACATTTAAACTTAACAAAAATCAAAACACAGAACTGTAATCATATTTATTATTAGTTTTCCCTTATTAACTACTAAACCGACATGTATGTTTTTAAAGCTTTTCTCATACGGTCCCAGAGGTTTCATTAGATTACACTGGAGAACAAATAGCATCATGAAAACCAAGGAGCATATCTTTTTATTTTCTATTACAAAAAAATCCCCCAAAATAATATTCAAGTTTGTAATTGTCACCTCACACAATGTCAATAAGTTTAAAAATATAAATATTTTTGCAAGATAGGTCTTATTTTATTCATGCATGTGCCGGTTCTGCTTTCCAAAAATGATGTGCAAAGACGGTATCCTAATTATGTAAATAACTATGAAATATAAATCAAATCCAGAATTAAAGTAGGCAGACCAAAAAGATGTTATTGCAGCTTTTTTTGTGTGACAACCTCCCAGGGTCATCGTCTGTTGGTGCCTGAACATTCTTGTATATATAAAAATTTGTGTGTTAATGTAAGAGGATGTTTGTAACCTAGAGGTGTAGATTTAAGTTTTGTCACCACATATAAGTGTGGCAACACTTGCCTTTCACAGCAAGTGCAGCAGGGTGGCAGGTAGATCCAGCCTGAGAAGGCTGCAGCAGTCCCAGGCTGCCAGACATAGAAAATTATCTTAGGGGAAACAATTTTTCTACTCACAACAGGCAAATTAAATGTGCAAAAATACTAAAGTTAGAGTTGTATCTTGAGAGTACACTTTTAATTAAACTCCTTTGGTCTAATTCAACTATGTCAGTTCTTCGTAAGAGTTGTTAATCCGTGGAGTAAAATTCAAGTAATTCTCTTAAAAAGGTTTCTCAGAACTCCAACCTATCTATGAACTTTTATCTCTTCACTTTACCCACATTGCCTACTGACGGCAGTCAGAGGGCCCAGTGGGGTCTGTGTACAGCAGCCTCACTTCTGTCAGTGTGGCTAGGGCAGCTGCAGTTAAACTGTAACTCACCCCTATGGATAGGTGAATGATCAATACTAGTGTATTGTGTTCATATTTGACACTATACTCCAGTGTTAAATAAATACAAACCTGATAAGTGCGTAATTACAACTATTTAGAGTGTTCTTCCAGCTCAGTCACAGCGTTGACTGTTTAACACTCTCAAAAGTGTTGTTATAACTCAATCTATTGAGAACCAACATGAAGAACTTAAAAGTGCTGAATATAACTTTGTTAACTCCTAGGAGGTGAATTAACAAATTGAGACAAAGCCCCCAGACTTAGAGAGACAGGGTTGAGACTCAGGGTACGGTGGAGCCAAAGTGCGTTATACATTATATAGTGTCATATCAATCAGCATGCATTTATTTAGCTTATTGTAGATGTGTATCTCTTGCCATGGGAATGCCAGGCACCTAGTGTGATAGAGGTTTCATGTTTCCTGGGTGTTCATTGTGAACATCAGCATAAATAAATAAATAAACATGTAAGTAGTTTAGACATTTACCTTCCGTTGTCGATTCTCTGCTACTGCAGAACCACTTTGTGTCAGCAGACCGTGTTTGCGTGGCGGGGCGGTGCGTCTTCCACGTTTGCGCAGCACCACACAGATCTGGGCGTACACCAGCAGCGTGACAATAAATGGCACATAAAAAGAGGCTACGGATGAGTAAACCACGAACGCTGGGTCTGCGAAGCTGCATGTGGTGCCATCTCGGCTGGCTGGTGCAGAATAAAAATATCAACAAGAAAAAAATAGCTATTAGTTTTACAAAGGAAGTTACTCAAACAGTCAGGTTAAAAGATTCTGAGACTAAAATTTGAATACATAACTAGCAGTTTGTACAGGATTTAATAGCAGTATGAAATGGCCATGGTTCACCTCAATAACATTCCTGTTTCACAATTTAAAGGCTTTCTTAAACTTACTAAGTGGCATCTAGTCTTGCCTTTTTATTGGTGAGCTATTACCTTCCTAAAATAAGAAATTAGGATCTGCCTTTCAAGTCTTAAATCACAGTACTGGTGTTTGCAGACATATATACACATACTGGACAGAATCAACATTACATAATTGTAAGATAAGTAAATAATGGCATTCTACGCAGGTTAAATTTCATGTATGTTTTTACAATAGTCTGATTAACGAAAGCATTTTGAGTTTTCTAATGATACTGTCACCTGTTGCCAAAGAACTGCAGCACTCTTCTGCTTGTTCTCATAACTTACGCTCATAACTGACAATGTTTTCTTTTGTTTTGTTTTTTTTTACCTTACGTGGAGTTGCCATTGGTGTTTGAGTTGAACTGGATGCTGGTCGCTTCATAGGGTCCTCAAAATTCATCTTTAATATAATGCTTTGATTGTTCGCTAAGTTGGACCCATTTAACATGAACAAGCTGGACATTAAATCCACAGAACAGCGCGGGAACTTCCTACCTTAAGTACATTCAGGAAAAATAGGCTACAGGCTGATAGATGCATCGGTGCTGAACTACTGAGTTGTCAGTCCTCTGGTGAAATAAAAAGGATATTTTAAAGATATTTTTTAGTAAAAACTTACAAAATGTCTCTTTAACATCAGTTTGAACAATTTTCTGTCCCATCATCTGCTTTTGTACCTCCAAGCATAAGTCCTATACAGATTAATCTAACATGCTTCTTTGTTCCAAGGTTTTTTTTATTATATTGTGTTTGTCTTATTTATGTGTTGCCTACATTTCTTGATGCAATAACACAACTAGGCAGATTTGATAATATTCCTTATTGTTCTTGGTATCTTACTATTTGAAGCCAAGCATATGTTAAGATATATAATTCAATAATTATATTAAATCAAGCGTTATCAAAAACCTCTATTCAAGCACCGCTGGTATTTAGAGGATAAAGCTGATGTGACTCAATCACTAACATTGTCAGGGGAAGGGAACGAGACACATGTCAAGCTGTGTGTTGTAATGTACGAGCAACACATCACTGTGGTGAGCGAGATGTTTTTCACAGTTGGACTTACATCATTCAGCTTCCTGCTGTGCTGGGTTGTTAGAACTAAGCTGTCACTTTACTGTACAGCCTTAAAGCCCTTCCTTTGAGCTCTGATTGAGCATTTTCAAAGCTTCAGTCTACCCCCCTCCCCAAAGAAGAATTTATCAGCACTGAGGCTGGCGGCTGTGCACCAACACTCCACCTGCTGCGTGAGGAGATAAACTAATCAAAGATTATCTGTGTCTATTCGCTTTACAAGGCATCATCTGACAACCCTTAGAAGAGAATCATTATAGAGTTGCCACTGTTATTTTTTCCCTTTTTTTCCCTAATATTTCTAAGTTTAAAATTATTTGAGTATTTGCTAATATTGAAGAATGTTTAAATTCAGTGAAAGAAACTGCAATCAAAAATGTTTGGCTAAAGAGCCCTGTAAGTCTAACACTCTCCTGCAAATAAACCCTAACACTCTTGATGTGATTGAATAAAATAACGTTTCTTTCAAAAACAGAATTAAAGGTGACACAACGTCTCAAAGTTGCTTCCCAGTCTTTTTGCATCTCATGAAAGAGTCTGCAAAACCAAATCTGGATGCACTACAATGATGGAGCCCACTCGTACAAACTCTTTAAACAAACTGTAAGTACTCAGTTTTCTATAATCAGCTTGAGTAAAAATATATAACAATTAAGAATTTTGGTCAAAGATCTTTGGCTAAGAGTCTGATTTCTAAAGAGGCACACAGCAAAAATCGACCTACATTTACAATAGAAAAACTCTCGTATTTGTTATAAAAATATCCTAGTATACAGCATTTATAATATATTTACTTCCAAAAGGAACTCCAAAATAAATATTATAATGAATAAAAAGTAGTTTTTTTAAAAGGTTAAAAATAATAGGATATATAAGGGAAAATCTGTGCATAATGACTATGTTTTTTGTTGTTTTTTTTATTTTATGGCCTTAATAAGCTGGAATTTAACTGAACACCTCATTGACTGATGAGTGCTCACTAATTCAAGAGAAAAGTCAAAGGTTCACTTTTACCTGTGTTGTTTAGGCCAAACAATAAAGGACAGGAGATGGCAAAAGAGAGAAACCACACCACAGCGATCATCACAGCCACCCTCCTCCTGGAGCTGTATCTGGTGTTGTAGAGCAACGGCATGGCTACTGCTGTGTATCTGCACACAAATACGTCAACAAATACTAAGGTATCACGCATGCATCTGAAACAACACGTCAATACAGAACAAAATAATTTTTAATAACTCTACTGAGATAGTTATCCCACACATCCGTTCTTACATTTTTAAAAGTGAAAACCTGACAAGAAATTCCCAGTTTGCCACTCCAACATACAAAAGCTGTCACTTCTTGTTTCACAGCTACAAGGACACAAAACACACAACTGTCAAAAGCAATTGAATTTGTCTGCTGGTGTGCGTGGTTTTAAGTGAGCAGCTCAAATCCCGACAGCAGCCAGAAGGTCACAGACAGAAAGTATAGGCTGTTAAAACATGAGTGGATTCTGCATTATTTCCACTCCTTATAAGTTGGTTCAGGCTTTAAAGCCTGCAACATATAATCACAGATGGTCAGCCGGAGGCAGTTCAGATTCTTACAAATAAGTCCTGAAGAGATATCCGTAGGCTGTGATAGAGTCAAAATATATATGCATTGGATGACAAATTAAAGTGCATTGCATATTTTTAGAGAAGAGCCATTTCTAAGCTATATTATTACAGTTTAAATGACTTTTGTGATTTCTTTCTAGATGATTATGGTCTCAAGTTAGGATAACATCAAGAACATTTTATCTCGTTTTTCTTTATGTCTTTACTGCAGTTCCCTTCAGTCAATACTTCATATATATTTCTGCTTTAAATTTCTTCAGCAACAAATGTACAGCTTGATGAATTAATAAAGAGTTGAGGAGTGAGTTTGATTCTCACTTGTCCTACTTGCATATTCAATAAACTCCAAGATTTTTGAAAAAGTAAATGTTTTCCAGTAACTCAGTTCATCACGACAAGCATATTATTCAGAATAATTTTAGACTGATGTTTTCAAGCCTTCATGTTATTTATATTGATTTTACATATTATATTTAAGATTACAGTACCTAAAATCAATACAAAAATATTTTCACTACAGCAATGCGAGCTTAATGAAAATTATGTTCAATATCTCCTTGAAGGGTGTTAATTTTAAAAGACACTTTTAGTCTAACAAACGAGCCTCATCAGAACTCATATTCTAATTTACTGAAAATCACTGCTTGTTTTATCAAATTCTACTACAGACAATTATATATATATATACATTACCAAGTGATCACATGTTTACAAGTCTACAGCTGTAAATCTTTAATTATGAACTGTTCCACAAATTCCCTTTGACTTTTAAGTACAGTACAGACTTTCACTAAAACCTTGTCATTAGTGAAACTTCTTTAAAAGCCTGACTTGCAGTTCTCTTGGACAAAGCTCTTTGCCTCTCCAGGGGATTTCTTTTTACCAAAGTACAAATACCACTGCTTCATAAAACCTCCTTTTTTTGACACGGTTTTGTGTCTAAGTGGCAATATATTAAGCTGTTAATCAGCCATTATCAAACCAAGGTTCTGAGCAATGGTATAGGCTGTGATTGTGCTTTTCACTCCTTGCTGCAAATATCAGTCATTCTAGTTAATGCACTAATTCCCTTTGGCTTGGTCGCCCTGCAGCATGATGGAGTGCCAACCAGATCGAGCCATAGAAAGTCAGACATGGGGAAAAGTAAAGCATGATACTTTAGATCATAACCCTTCTACTTGGACAGAGAGTTTTTTTACTCACAGCTGCAAGAACAGAATGACGTCATTTTGTGCTGTTTTGGAAGGATTCTTGTTGCCGATTGTCGACATGTCCATGCAAAGCTTTTTTTCCAGCAGAATGTCCAAGAACAGAACAGTTTTGCAATTGGACAGAATTTGGATGGCTGTTGTTAACCACAGGAGACCAAAGCAAGCAGGCAGTGACTGGCAGGAAACCAGCCAGGTGTGTTCAGTTGGATATAGTATATGACCAACTCCACTACTTCCTAAATTTTAGCCAGATCCTTTGTTTCCTGTCTTTCCTTACTAGAAAAAACGATAATCCAGCAGCGTGTGACCCCGGTAACCATGACAAGAATGGCCAGACAGAGCTGGATTCATCAGTTTGTCCAGCACTGAAATACAAGAAATGAAGGAGCTGGCTGAAGTTCAGGAAGTAGTGGAGAAGGGCATGCAGCCCATTAGACAGTCAAGACATTCAGAAAACAAAATAGAGACTCCGAGTGGACTGGAGGGGTCCTCACGTAGGCGTGGAAATCTACAGTGATTTGATATTTAGTAGATAGATTGGAGGGTGTCTGGTAGAGGCGGTGAGAAAAACCGAACATTTATAGAATATGTCTTGTAATATAATACAATTTGCTCTCCCAATTGTCCATATCAATCCCCCCCGACACTGTGTTGCTGTCGTGTTTCTTTTGCATTAGTGACGTGGGCATATGGGACTTTCTGTGAGTTTAGGAGCTTCTTGTAAAATATGACCTTGTTCTTCTAGTCAATTTAAGCCGTTCTGTTGATCTGCAGATATTTAACCTATCCACCTGAAAGCTTGGCATTTTGTTTTGTCCCTTTCCTGTTTAGGGTGTCCTTCGGTTTTTATGGTGCAGTGGTGTGTCTAAGGGTCTCCACTAAATCTTTTCAATATGAAGATCACAAATAGTGTTGTATGATGGAAAATGTTACAAATACATTTATAAAACATAAAATAAAATATTATGTTTGTTTCATATATCAGTTAGGTAAACCAATAAGACTTATTCATAGAATAAAACCTAAACAGGTGCATACCATTCTTCAGTCAAGCCAGAATCAACCTTATCTATTTTTTTGTGCTTGATTACAGAATTGCATGTGTAAACTAGTGCAACCTTAAAATGTCCGTTTGAGAAACGAGGACACAGCTGTAGACAATTTGCCCACAGGGTGTCTGGTCACCTCCCCCAGGCCCCAGGAAGAGGGCATCAACTGGAAGATCCACATCATTAAATGTGTTATGTTATAAGCCAGAAAAACAGCCAAGATCACCGGTGACTAAGGAGGACAGTGGGGACATAAAATCACAATCCTGCTGGGCCAATATACAGTCAGAGTGGAGAAGGGCTTTTTGTCCTACAGCTCAGTGACAGGTAGAAGCATAAATTTAAACTACATCAGACAATCATAAAGCAGGTGAACTACTTTGGAGTCAGCTTTCACCATAGGTTCAGACAAATTTACCATAATTCCAGCTTGGTTAGTTGTTTACATTTATAAGAGAAAAGCACGTATATTTCACTATTCTACAGTATCTACTGTTGGCAGCTTATTATAAACAGGATGTTTTTTCTACTTCTCTCATGACTGAGTTTCCTTTCAGAGTATGAATGATATGAAAAATGGTTTCCTGAAAAGGTATTCTGAAGAAAAATAAAATCGGTTGTCACAGATATAGTTAATAAACAATGGCATTGAATAAAAAGAACTTCATTCCTTGACCTGAGTTCATGTGATTTTGTTGAAAATATGTTTCATCTCTGTTATCATTTAAATTTCTTGTGTCTGAGTTTGTTAATAAATTCTACCCATCTCTGATCTTTTCGCTGACTGCCTTTTCAACACCTCTTTTGCTCTTGCAATCCGTAGACAGACTCCTCTGTAGCCTGAGTTATTTCTCTGATCGACATTGTGGAATCAATAACAGACAGACCTTGTTTTTTACTAATTTTTGTCATTCTGTCCCTGGAATTTTTTTTTTGTTTATACTTTTCTTTGCAAAAGTACAAACTTTTAGTTACCTTGCTTGTCTTCCCTTTGTCATGTTAGGTTCATGACAAAAAAAAAAAAATGTAAACGAGAGGAGCCTCACCTGTCGATGCTGATGGCACACAGGTTGAGGATGCTAGCAGTGCACATCATGACATCCAGAGTGAGCAGGATGTCGCAGTGGATTAGACTGAAGCGCCACTCCCCAACAACCTTCAGGAAAACCAAAACAGACTAAAGTTATGGCTCAGTGGTCACACAAGGACACAACACAGCACTTATGTTTTACAGTTTGACCCTTTGAAGATGTTATACTGGTTGAAAGACATTGAAATTACAATGAAAAGCAAAACATTTTTCTATAAAACTCAATTAGATTTTATAAAAGCTAATGGGCTGCTCCTACTGCTTGAGGACACTTTATATCCAAATATGTAGCAAAAAAGTAAAATTAATACCAGTATATATTGCAATATGTTTTAATTCAGTATTGGGGATGACTTTTACACACATTTCAGATATTTCAATAAACAGACCTATTGTCCAGGTTTTCATGTAGTTTTTGTTTTTCAAAACTAATATTTCTTAAATGTAATGTTGGAGGGGTTTTATAAACATTGCAAAATATGTGTCATAGGTTTGTATAAACATCTGTTGTTGCTGTCTTTCTAAAAATCATATTTTCTACATTGATATAGAAATTATATTGTATCGTATTGCGATATAAATTGTGGCCATATCGTCCACCCCTGCTTGATACCTATATTAGTATTTAGTTACTTTATGACCAGCAAAAACCTAGACATAAATATTGGGAATTGCATTTATGCAAAAGTTACTGGCATAGACATCAGCTTTTGTTTCTAAATAAATTCCTTATAAAAAAATCAAGAATTATTGGAACTCCTATAAAGAACATACTGCTGTAGTTACTTCACCAAGAAAGTTGTTTTGTGTCAAAAAATAGCCAATTATTGGTCATGAATAATCAGTTTAGTCCTTCTAAAAGTGGAAAACTTTTAGCATTTCCTTGAGAAGAATCAAATGAAAATATCAAACCTATTATTTTCTAATAAATCTTCCTTCTTCATTATTGTCCGTCGATAAGCATACAATATACTACGGATGTACTGTAATATCAGTGCTTGCTAAGACTGTAACTACATGGATATGGTCTGGTGTGATATTTGAAAAGAAGTATGGGTGTAATCTCTGTTCATGGAAATTAACATGCTTGGTCCGTTTTATTGACTTTTTAATAAGCTTGATGCCCAAACCAGTCACTGCTGTCAGTGATCAAGATACAAAAGCTTATGAAGAGTGGTTGAGAAGTTTCAAAAATGGAAAAACTCAAAGCAAGATGAATCAAAACCATGTGTAAATAGCGACAGACACACCTATATAACGATATCACAACTGCATGTTTTTCCTCCTCTCTGAGGAGACAGAAGACTCACTGTGACTTGTAAAGGATAATACTTTGAAACTTTCAGAATGTATATATTATACATATTACTGATTTAAAATAAAAAAGAAACAAACAAAATTTGTTTTCCATTTAATCCAACAATAAATTGTTACGCACGTCTACAGTCGGTTGTATTCACCTCTCGTTCTGAGTGGTTGTTTTCCAGTGTGACTAAGAAACAGAATTATGCACAATCATACAGTACCTCTAGGTAGACACCCCAGGGCATGACCAGTGTTGCTAGCAGCAGATCAGACACAGCCAGGGAGACGATGAGGTAGTTGGTGGTGGTCTGCAGAGCACGCTCCCGAGACACAGCCACACACACCAGTACATTCCCAAACACCACACAAAAGATGAGAAGGACTAACAACACAGCGTAGAAGTTGTATGGTGGTGAGGAAGACGCAGGAGAGCTGGTGCAGTTGGCGGGTGTCAGCAGGGAGGACGTCGAGGTGGGATAGGATGAAGGGGAATAAGAGAGGTCAGGTGTGACAAAGGCTGAGAAATTGTTCCTAAGGGAGGAGAGGAGAAGGGAGGGAGAGGTAGTCTTCTCTGACTCGTTGAGTAAAGTCATGATCTTGCTTCAGTGAACATGATGAGGCTGAAAGTGGATAAAACAAAAAGAGGAGAGGAAACATAATTACCACGAGACCTCACATGACCCAGAGTTCATCCAAGTGAGAAGATACAAACACTGTCTTATTCTTTTCCACAACGGAGAACATCAAAAGCAAAGGTTTCAGTAACACCAGCCCTGGAAGTTTTGTCTCGCATCAAAGAGAAAGCTACATAGGAAATCACCCAAAGGACAACACTTCCATTTTTAAGTTTAGAAAATTCATTTCAAAAAGGGAAAACTTTAGCAGATGTTTTTGATTTTCTTTGGAACATTCTCCATTATAATAGAATTAGTTATTAAGAGTTTTTTGGGGGGGGTTTCTCTTCCTTTCCTGAGTTGAGTCACCGGTGGTAAAAAATATACAATCTTAGGACATTTTTAACACTGTGTTGCATCACCTCCTGAATTCATAAGATGTGGGGGAAAAAAAGCACAAAAAAGGACTTTTAAGAGGTCAGTTTGATGAAAGTCAAACCATGAAGCAGACACACGGAAACTGAAACAATAAATCCAAATGGAAAAGAGGGAGCCAGAACAAAATCTGGCCAATAGGGGAACAGTAGACTTACAGTGTTTTGAAATTTTGAAGCCGATTTCCAATCTCCAGTTTTGTAAACCTCTGACGTACAAATTCCAATTTCCCTTTAGGAAACATAAGTTACATTTTTTTTAAATGTACAGATAAACTAAAAATGTAACTGTTTTAAAAATCAAAACACATAGTTACCAAGTGCTGCATCACACAATATCGACAAAAACAAAAAATCTTCCTGGTTATAGGACAGGGGTTGCTATAAAATGAAACAACTTAACAGAACATTTATTATTTAATTGGAACTATACAGGAATAATTTAACATTTTGGTAATTAAATTAGAAGCTATGGTGACGGCACACAATGTGTGTGGGGGGAGCAGCAAGGGTCACCGTGGCAGACGTATCTTCCTTAAAGAGGTTAGCTTTGCTAAGTTTGCATTCCCTGTAGAGAAAGTAGAGCCTCATTTTACTGAGACTCACAAATAACTGAAAAACATTTCCTTATTTATACAAAAGAGGAATATGAAATGCATAATACAAACAATAAACATATAAAGCTTGCTGGAAGATGTTCAGTTGTTATGTTTAGCCTTATCTGTTTAAGTCTTTCCGATTTAAAGTAGCATCCTAAGTGAAAAGCCGACATATGTATCTCCAGAGATAATATCTTCCTTTCAAAAGGCTTCTTGCAGGTTTTGCACTTCCTCTGACTTCCTTTTTTTAAAAACGTCACTGTTTCTAAAAACTGCAAACTTAGTTACTTTTCAAAGTATCTCAGTTGGGCTTTGGATTGTGAGTTCACTGGGTAGAAAATGATTGATTTATTTTTTTTGTGTGAAAATCAGCTGATCAAGGATAGTAACATATGCAAAACTAATAAAAAAATCATTTCGTATTTTATTTATAAGCTTTTAATAGCTTTTAGCTTTGATAGTCGTGATTCACACATGATATAACATCTAGTCTTTTTATGCAAAGATATGTTGAATATGTGTGTGGAAATTAATCTACATGCCTTTTTTAGTCCGTTTCATGAAAACAAAAACCAAACTGAAAAAGAAAAAATAAGCAGACTTACAAAAGTAGGAAACAAGTCAGTTAACACACAATATTCCAAAATAACTATAATGTTTGTTTAGTGCAAATTTATGGTGGTAATAAAAAATTCCTATGTTTTTCAGTATTTATCAAATCCCCACCATGGAATAAGCGGGAGAAGATGTATGGATGGATTTAAGATGCAGTTCAGTAAAAGAGAAGAACAAAATAAAGTATTATTAATTATCAGTAGAAATTAGAAAAACCATGCATTCCATGAACATTTAAAGTCTATTCATAATAAAGTGTTTTGTTAATAAAATAGTAGCATATGTTGCTCCTAAACCTGAGTATATTTTTTCCTAATGCTATTGACAAAACAACAGATGTTTGTGGGTCCACAACTTTTACACTTATGAGGATGGCAAGGAAACCCCCATAAACAACCATATGTTCTTGTTGTCATTAGAGGCAGGCTATGACCAACCATTTCAACATTTCAATGTGTAAAGCCACAAAAATGGTTTACTAGGCAATCCGGTACAGAAATTGTTCTTTTTGTCTTGCTTCATTGATAACAAAGTGTCCACTCAGAATCATTTAAGAGGACAGATGTGTTTTATTTATCACCAGCTGCCTTTAGGAAGCAAGGGAACTGCCAGAGTGGGGGATTAATGCTCAGCTGTGCTCTAATCCATCTTTCCATGGCCGTAGCAGGTTAAAATGTTGAATTAATTTTATTTGAACAGTAGGGTTAGAACTCAATGGTTCTCATGGCAATATAAAAGTCAGAAGGTAGGTGCTGTGACGTGATGTGGAATTTTCCCCCACACCTATTTGTGAGAAAGCATGGGTCATTTATGAGGAAGACAGAAACACATTCATCCACATGGCAACAAAATCAACTTCTCTTGAAAAAGACAGACCAATCCAATCCAATTTAAAAGCTGGATTATCCAACATGGGAATATTATTTTTGCTGAACTAGGCCTAATCCAGTTGTTCAGTGTAAGAACTGACATTTTTAAGACCGTGTTACTATCTTACAAAATGCATAAACAAATGTTTAAAAGTATTTCTAGTACTTTAATTTGTTTGTTATAATTTCTGTAACTCCAACTTGGATTCACATTGGAGAAGTGAAAACACACAAAAATGTGTATTAAAAAAGATGCACATTAAATGAATCTCAAATGTCAGAAAACCAGAACCAAAACCAGACAACAGCAGGAATTATATCGACTCTTCTACATTCAGTTCCTGTGTCATTTCTCTCCTCTCATTCTTTGAAGAACTGCAACCAACAGTAATATGCAAAGTGTCACATCACTTTATTACCAATAGGAAATTGAAAAGAACCTTTGACCTGAAGCGTCATTATATCAAATTCGCTGTCAGTCCTAAGGCGATGAATAAATTCATATTCCTACATAACAACAATTCTTACCTCATGTTGATCTCCAACAATAACAAGCAAATTCTAGGATGAGTTGAGCAAAATAAATCAACAACCTGTCTCACTTGTTGACCTTGTAAAGGACATCCACAGCTTATGTTCTAATCACTCAGTTATACTGACAAGCTTCACATTCACACAAACACCCCTTGCTAAGAATCTAATTGACCACCAACCTGTTTTAATAGATTTTTCAGGTATAAACTGCACTTTATGTAAAAACTAAATGCTACATTTCTGTGTTTCTTCCAAGGATGTTTTATTTATTCTACATTTGCTCTAATTGTTATGTTCCAGTTTTTCTCGAAGGTTGTTTATTACATGTTTTTAGGGTTTACTCAAAGGGGCGTCCCCCAGCAGAGCTGGTGGTGTCGTCTGTGGAGAGGGAAGCCTGGGAGTCTCTGTTGAGACTGCTGCCCCCATTGAAGCGGAAGATAACGAGTACAAGTACATAGCTTTAGTCTCTAAATTAAAAGCCCAATCATAAAAGAATTACTTTTTGACCAAAACTGTGGGCTAATATAATATATTTGTAAAATTGAGAACAAAAGAGAATCAAATTAAGAGATATCAGGCTACTAACAAGTGGCTAATTTTATATGTCTGATTAGCTGTAAGATACAATAAGGAAGCTAATACTTCAAAAGCTATACAAAAAAGTAATATTTTATTTTCCCTACAATGCCTGCAGACATTTCTGCATGGGAGTTTGCAGCTAACTTTAAAACCTGTGCCCACACTTTGTCTCAGGATTAATAATGAATTTCCTGTGTATTTGCATTTTTATATCCTCTTGCAAGTAATTTGCACTTTTTTTTTTGTCATCTGCATGTATGTTCGGAATTTGTATAAAGACGATCAGGCTAAAAATTTGCACCTGCTGCTCTGATCATTTCAAGCAAACACTAAGATTTGTACTTGGTGAGTAAATCAACACATGCTATCAAGTTTTTTGAAGATCAGGTCCTTAATACGATGTGGTAGCAGCCCTAATTAATTATTATTGAATAATCATCTGCTAACTTTATTTAATTGTCACATAATTTAAGCAAGTTTCAACAAAAAAAAATATACCAATAAGTACATCTACTAAAACTGGTTGAAATCCGAAATACATTAAACACTGCGTTTTCTAAACTGTGTAGGATATAACATTTATGAACTAAACTCAGTAAATCTCACTTTAGTTTTCTTCATAAATGAATTCAGAGACATCAAAGAACAAGATGCCCTAAATACATAAGAACATCCAAATAAATTACAAACTGTTGCAATCCTTAAGCAAAAAGGAAAATAACAATTTAAGCAGCACCGGCTCATCCTTTGCCCAACGTTCCTCAACCAGAACCTCTAATATTTACTTTGAACTTACAGCAACGGGAAAATCTAACATGCTTCGCAAATTCTCATTACTACTAATTTGACCAGAACACCAGAATGTTATCAAATATTTCTTTAAAAGTGCTTGAGCAGACCTTACTTCAACTTTGCTTTGGTATCAAAATAATACCACTTTCTTGCATTTTGAGTGGAACCAAATACACAGATGGTATTCAAAGACTGAAAAAGTAGAACACTGTTGGACCACCAGCTGTGTTTGTAAACAGAGATCAAACAATAACATGACAGCAAACATGAGTGTGGAACAGAAGCAAAAGATCAGAGTTAAAAAAAAAAACGCTGTAGAGAAAAGAATAGTTAGAAGTTCTACTTAAACTTTACATAAAAAATGGATAATGAAATTTGCAACAGTATGATTCTAAGGTTTAAATGTGTATTTATCTATAGAAGATAATTCATGTATTACTATATTTAAAGCAAACAAGGTTATCATCAATTCTACAGTTTTCATTTTTATATAGTTCTTTCAGTTTGAAAATGTTTTTCTTTTAGTCCTGTTTCACTTTTTTTAGGTGGAAATACAGTTGAAGAACCGCCATGTGTTCTATTGAGTCGTACGTGAAAGAAACAATCAAAGGTTTCAATCAGAGCTGACACCTCACCCAGTTATCGACTCTGTATTGAGTAGTAGCGCTATAAAGCTATAGCACATCTAGCATTTCTTAAAATGTAACCAAAAAAGGTCCTAAGTACCATTGATTAATCCATTGGTTAAGATCCCAGTCACACTACTGGTATCATCCTTCAAAATGGGTTATACAGATTTACGAGTTACAGTGAATAATGTTGCAGCAATTCCATTAGCATTTGACTCTCTAACGCAGATAATGTGACCTCCATATCTGCAAGACTATCCTTGAGTTTTGGGGGATGATGAAAGTCTAATTACATGAGCACTGCAATTTAGAGGTGATGTATGTATCACTTAGGCTATAAAAAGTTCAACATCCAATGCCTGGAGGGGTTATGGGAAAAAAGTCCATCATCTGTTTTTAATTACATTTTTTATGAATTATTTGACCTCTATGAAGCATTAATAGACTATGTTTGAACTTTGACCAAAGATGTTTAGGTGATACAAGTGCATGCAAAAAGTGTCATACTGTATATTATAAACACAAGCATAAAACAAAAAAATCACGTTTTTTTTTTAATAAGTTTTAAAATGTCCTTTGTCAAGTAAACCAATATACAATGTTAGAAAATATAGCAACTACTTAAACTTTGGATGAAATGTGCTGATCTCTCTTTATTTCTGTAATTTATTGTCTATAAAGCAAAGCTGGGTGTGTGTCCAGCATACATTCAAAAATGTTTGCTTAGATGTTGTTTTTGAGAGAGAGAGAGAGAGAGAGAGAGAGAGAGAGAGAGAGAGAGAGAGAGAGAGAGAGAGAGAGAGAGAGAGA
>JAUZNJ010099202.1:250-21436 GCA_034780135.1 Jordanella pulchra
GTCTGCAGCAGCCATAGCTAACGGTAGCCCGTCTGCAGCAGCCATAGCTAACGGTAGCCCGTCTGCAGCAGCCATAGCTAACGGTAGCCCGTCTGCAGCAGCCATAGGTAACGTTAGCCCGTCTGCAGCAGCCATAGCTAACGGTAGCCCGTCTGCAGCAGCCATAGGTAACGGTAGCCCGTCTGCAGCAGCCATAGCTAACGTTAGCCCGTCTGCAGCAGCCATAGCTAATGTAATTATTATAATGTAATTATCTAGAGACTATTAACAATAGGAGGTTAAATGCAGCTCCAGATTAGCTTTTAATGCGATGACGTCACGAGTAGCTTCTGTTCCAATTGACAGAGATCTGTCCTGCGTGCTCCTATTCTCCCCGAGTCCAGACCTTTGGCGTTCTTGTGAAGAACGTACTTGGTGAGAACACTAGCCTATTCTTAGAAGATGACTCTTTCTGGTTCATGTTGAGTGTGTTACACACCATGGCAGCAAACAGCACCGTGACCACCTGTAGCTCTATAGATGGACCCATTGATTGATTACAAGACTGTAGACACCTGTAATGCTGATCAGTGGACACACCTTGATTTAACACGCCCCTTTGGTCGCATTATTTGCTACCATTTGAGTCCAGCCCTGTTGAATTGTTGCTTTTTTAAAATCATTCTGTTGAAGCATCATTGAAAATCAATGTCTGGCATTATTTGTTCATCTTCATAGATTTCATGTATTATTATTGCTTTTGTCAGATTGGAGTTTTTATTTCTGTGACTATGGCAGGTATTACTTTCATCAAGCGAGGGGTACCAAAAAAAAGAGAAAAAAACATTTGTCCACAACCAGAATGTGTGTTTTTAAAAAACGTGTGTAGTTTTTGCAGCAGGTGATCAGGGTGGGAAGGCAGAGGTAGGTAGTTTCTACAGTATGCATGTTCCTCATCTGAACACTATTTCCCTCGTTTGATGAGTAAGTCCAGGCCACCACGCTGGCTTTATTTCACATCATTGCACATTGCTGGAGGATCACGAGTGATGAGTCTTTGAACAATAAGCGTCTTTCACAGTGAGAGTGGCATATTTGGGTCAGTAGCCTTTCAGCAGTAGTTTTTGCTTTACATGATTTGGCCATCCTCCTGGGCAAACCTCCGCCACGCACATACACATTTAGTCATTCTCTAACTGTTCCTTGAATGCATCCAAGCATGAAGGATTAATGGGTAGATCTCTGTCAGAATGTTGTAAAGGAGTCGATGCAATCAACAGAAAACTTTGAACCTTTAATCTGACTGGATGGTCTGGTTCAGTTGTCTCAGAAAAGAGCCTTGAGATGGCGTGTTGTGAACTGAAATAAACTGTATTGAATTGAACTGAATGAGACATTTCAAATGTTCAAGGTCAGGGAGGTCAAAAAAATCAGCTCAGTTCAATTCAATTCTACTTCATTGATCCCCAAAGCAAAATTCAGTTTAGGTACAGCCCGTCCAGGGGTAGGACAAGGAGTCCAAGGTCATTTATTATGTCCCTGCAAGACTCCGGAGAACTGGAACTCAGCTGAGGAGGTACTTGAGCCATTTGGTTCGGATGTGCTGAACCAGGGAGATCTAAAAGCTGCAGGGTTACCGGCCTAAAGGACTGGTGTTTGAAATCCCAGTTCTAGGTGATAACATTTCTACCATGGTCTATGGTCATTTACCTACTATGTACGATGTGGTACCCCATAAGGGACTGATTGGTTTTGGGAAGACCACTGAGCTGGCACACCAGGTTCCTCTCTCTGATGATCCAGCTCCTCCATTTTCTGGACTACCCTTTACTTTTTCCTCTACAGGGAAATCTCATCAGAGCTTTAGTTTGAAGCTGGTACTTAGTGCACTGCACCTGACCTTTCCCAATGCAGACTGAGATACACAGTTTTTATTGTCAGGTCTGTTCCAATCTGTCAGAGCTATGGTCTGCTCCAGGATCAAGCCTGAATGTTGTGTCACTCTGTCAGCTGAACACAGAGCTATCTCCTTTTTGGTGCTTTGCAGCATTTTCTTTTGTGTAGACGTAACATTTAATCATTAGGAGGACAAGTGCTGCAAGTGTGGAGACATGCCTTCATACTTGCAGCACTTTGTGGTTGATGTAGTTTCAATCTTATTGTTGTCTCGTGGATGTCCTGTTGTCCACTTATCTCCCAACAGAACTGTTGATCATCGCTTCCAATTTTCTTGCCATATTTATAACTTTCTTCAAATCAAAATGTTTCTTCATTGCATACTCTTTGACAATCAAACCTTTATTGCCAGAAAGTATTTTACATGCAAAAGGAATGTGTCTTGGTGCTAAAGTACACAAAAAATCAAGTATTAAAGGGTGTGCAGGTGGTGCAGTGGTTAGCGCACACGACCCATGTATAGAGGTCTTAGTCCTCGACGCGGGCAACCCAGGTTGGATTCCGGCTTGTGGTCCTTTCCCGCATGTCTCTCCCCCCCTCTCATACCCCGTTTCCTGTCAGCCTACTGTCTGAAAAACGAGCCACTAGTGCCGTTAAAAGCTAAAAAAAAAAAAAATCAAGTATTAAAATATATAATGTGAAATAAGCAAACACTAATTATACTGAAAATTCAGAAGAATAAAAAAGTAGGATAAGCCTTTTGCACAGAAAGAGTAACATGGCAGATTTTAAAGCTTTACGTAAAAATGAAATGAAATTTAACGGCATTTGAACGTGTGGTGACGATAGCATTAGTTGCAATAGAGAGTCTCTCTGGGGGAGCCAGGCCTTGTTAATAAGCCTAGCTGCAGATGCTGGCAACAGACTGAGGCTGCGATTGACTGCAGCCTCCAGCCAGAGGAGAGAGTCTGAAACAGTTTTTGGCCCTTAAAGTCCTGGAGGTGTACAGTTCCTGAAGAGAAGGAAGACTGCAGCCAATAACTCACTCCTTAGAGAAAACTACACTCTGCAGTTCAATGAGGTTCGGTGTATTTATAGATCCCAATTCATGTCATCTGAAGACAATTTTAATAATAAGTAATATCTTCAACCATTAAATCAGTTTGCATTGACTGATTCAGCTTCTCACAGAGAGGGAATAGAAAACATTCAATATAATTCGTCACCGTCTGCCACTATTTTAGGGGTGAACTCGCCTCATTTCCTTCAGTCAGGCTAGAAAACTACCTGACCGTAATGACAAGATTCAGAACCATCTAATTATACATATGCTGTTATTTGACGCAGTGCTTGGTTGTATCAACAGCATCTATTTAAACACAATGAGACATTGCTCAACCTGGCAACTGTCTTTGTTCTTCTCTGGGTAGTTGCTGTTGGTAACCATGTACTAAGGCTGTCAGCTGGTTCATTTAGGTTCACATTAGCATTCATGGATCCTGAGCTTATGGTTGCTTATGCTTATGGTATGTAGAGGGCAGTAGGTGAGCTGAAACAATGAGGCGTAGCAGTGAATGATTGCTTGCTGCTGCGCATTGTTTTATAAACCTGGATTCTTTTTTAGGCGTATCCAATGATTTGGCTTTTGGGTAGAGATCCTACACAGCGTTTTATAAATGAGAGTCCAGAACACTGCCTGATCGGTAGCCACACAAACTAAGATAAGATCATTACTAACCAGAGTTATGTTATTGAACCATGATCAGGAAGGGGACTCAAGTTAAGGCTGCCTATAAATGTACCAACTGCATCGGATTTATTCTTTCTTCTTTTTTTTTTTACCTTGACGTGTTCGGCATTATGGCAACATGCCGTGCTCTGCCCAACACGTTTGCTTTGCCAAGGGAGGCATTAACATGGTGAAAAGCCTCCCTTGATCATCCAAAACTGCTTTATTATTTATTTAGGATTTATTTTTGTTTAAAAAGTAAGATGAATAATACCAAACCCGACAAGGGGACAGGGGAAAAAAGAGTTGTTGTTTTTTCAGCTGGTCTGCCTTGATTAGATCTGATTGAACTCACACAGTGTTTTTCCAACAGAGGGAACAAACAAGTCAGCCTGGAAGAGAGACGGCTCCGTTCACAGATGGCAGTTCTGTGGTGTTTGTGGACCGATATCTGGAGAAGCATATCACTCCAGTCACTCTGAAGTCTAATATCAGGAGGAATCCTCTCTACATGGATGTGAAACCCACCGACATGGTGGACAACGAGAAGTTTAAGCCTTCCTGGACCATCGAGGAGTTTGACACACAAACCATCCATGGAAACTTGGCAGATTATTTGAAGGTATTAGAAATGAAGAGCAAGAGGCTGAAATTGTAACTTTTTATAGCGTCCTGTTTGTCTGTATCTGCTACACAACAGGAAACATCAAGAAGGAAGGCTGAGATATCTGGTTCTATCAACCCAAAGAACCTTAATGAGACATTAAGGAATTTTTCTAACCATAGCCACTGCTAAATGCTTAGATAGAAGAAAACTTGACTTTACCTGAGCTAACTTCGTGTTCAGCTTATTTAGATACGATCAACAATAATATTCAAGATACAAAGTTCATTGAATCCAATAATAACAATAATCCATCTGTCTTCTGCCACTTATCCATCATCTATAGGCAAACGGGGGGGGCACAACCTGGACAGGGCACCAGTCCATCAGGGCAACACCAACAAAATGTTACTTTTTTCCCCCAATTTCTACCAGTACCTCCTAGTAAATAGGGTCAAACAGGCCACACGATGAGTCCTGGGTAGACATAGAGCAGTCTATAGCATCTAATAATAATATTGCATAGCATAGCATTAGCTGACCTCTGACAGCTTGGTGCGGTGGAGTTTCTTAAAATCAAGGGATCCTCACTAATACCATGCAAACGTACGCTCATCTTTAACAGCCCTGATATCATGCACTGGACAATGCATGGGACTGGTATTACTTGGGATCCCCGACTGCTGGCTCTGGGTGGAGATGCTTCTACCTGGCGGGAAGGCTTTGGGCTCCCTGTGGTGTCTCTCGGTTCCCATACACTAACTTCCCCACTAGAGACCTGGATGTGGGGGGCTGTTCCAGTCCTTCTGTATGAGGGATGTGGATGTGTGCGTGTGGCTGCTGGGAGTCAGATTGGCCGGAGGTCTCGGGTTGGGTGTGGCATGCCGTTCGCCCTGGCGCAGGTATCGCTCTGTTTCCTGATCTGGCTGTGGCGGGCCCTGGGCTGGGCTGGGGTTGGGTCTGACACTTTACCTGGGCTGGGGATCATCTGGGCCTCTCTGTGTGTGTGTGTGTGTGTGTGTGGGGGGGGGGGGGGGGGTGCTCTACACCCCTCAGCATGTCACTGGCTTCTCCTTTTCCAGCTCCTGGCTCTCCATGTCTCGGTTGGGGGATAGGTTATTGGTGGACTGTCTCTGGCTAAAGGTGAGGCGGGCTCTTCTGTGGGGCACCGTTGGTGGTGGTTGTGACTGCTGGGGGTGGTCCTGGGCTCTCCTCCCCTTTGGTGACACCACCCCCACCCCTCTTTTGTTGCCTGTTTGCTGTCTTTACTGGGGGTCTGGAGCCCTCATCCTGGGTGTGTGGGCCTGTACCCCATAGGGAATTGGCCCCTAGATCCAGGAAGATAGTGTATGAGTGGGGAATGTAATGTTTACTGTCTACCCCTATGTGTGTCTCAGTTGAGTGTCTGTATATGTCAACAAGCCCCAACCACAGCAATAATCCCAACAACTCCCCCGATAAGGAGCCGTTTTTAGAGGTGCCTTAAAGCCCCTCTTGTAGGTTTAAGTCCCTGAACCCAGTCATGTTCATAACCAGGATATCCAACTTTAACATAGTGGGAAAAATCTGCTCTAATGTGTGACTGATGCATCTTGTTGAAGGATCTATACTGAAGCTGTAGAGCAGGGCTGTCAAACTGGTTCCAGAAAGGTCCGTGTGGCTGCTGGTTTTCTGTTCAACCAAGCAGTAGCACCAGACAATA
Organism: Jordanella pulchra; assembly: GCA_034780135.1. NCBI lineage: Eukaryota > Metazoa > Chordata > Actinopteri > Cyprinodontiformes > Cyprinodontidae > Jordanella > Jordanella pulchra. Next base: position 6,161 of record JAUZNJ010099202.1, read on the forward strand.
GTCATCTCATTAAGTCATCAGGTTAAGGCTGAAGGAGACTTGATGAGATGAATGGAGTCTGGTGTGCTACTGCTTGGTTGGACAGAAAACCAGCAGCCACACGGCCCTTTCTGGAACCACTTTGACACCCCTGCTCTAAAGGCTAAAAAAAACCGCCAACAAACCTCTAAGGAGAATTAGTTACTTCACTCTGTACAAACTTTCATTATTCAATCTTCCATTTTGATTTTTCAAAACTTTGTCTCTGCTGCGTTCCCACGTTACAACAACATCTAGTCTCTGAGTGGTTGATCCTAGGGATGCAGGTTATCGATTCATGAATTAATCTAAAGTCGAATAACGATGATTTCTCTTTTATCCAGTGAATCTTTCCATAACATAAAGACAGATCGTCCTCACTGCTGAACACGTTTAGTGAGCGCACCATAAGATGACAGAAGGCCTTTAGCCTGATAATAAAGTGTAACTAGAAAAGCACTTGGAGAGCGCACACCTCCGCCAAGCAGCTCATTCCCTGACACATTATGACCTCCACCGTCACACCGGGCCCAGACCATTACCAAAATGTAAACATTTGTCATGGTTATAACGCACACCTTCTGTTAAAAGTTTAAGCAAAATCCGCCCGGCACTTTTCAAGTTGTTTTGAAAACAAAAAGACAGAAAAACAAAATGAAAACATAACCTCCTTTGCGGAGGTAATAATCCACAGAGGAAAAGTAAGAGATTTGTTTTATTTAACCTATTTAGCTTTTAGCGCCTCCTCTGGCCAGAGACTGCAGCCCATCAGGACCAAAACTTCCCGCTTCATCGTTTTAGTTAGCCTCATGAACAACAAGGCTCGGGTTCCCCCTGAAACTTTCCCCTTACAAATAATACAAAGATGTTTGCAAATGTAAACATTCATTCATTTGATTTTATTTTGTTGTTATTGTATATTTTGTAAATCTCCCATTTTGCGTATTTTCCATAAAAAGCTGCACAATTCTTCTCTATTTTCATAACGTTCCTACATGTTTTCCTTTGTTTATTACAAATGATTTACTCATTTATCTCCCTCTCTGGTATGTTGGTCTTCATTATCACCTAAAAAATGTATTCTGCAATGAAACGTTTCTGATTCTCATGACCAAGAAAACAAGTAAAGATATATATTTTGTTATTTAAAACTCAAAATCAGATCAAATATGAATAACAATTAGTGGTGATAAAAAACAAACTGGCTGCTCCAGCTCACCGGTAAATGTCCGATTAGTGACGACACGCTGTCAGACACATAGATGATGTTTCCATCCGTCGTTAATGCAACCAGGAAACCATCCAGGGCCTGTGAGAAGCAAACAAACCGATGTTACATTCCTGACGTTTTCATCCAGTTATTCCTGTTAAGTCTGCATATTATTTAAGAAGGTAGCGATTTAAATGGAGCTTTACCTCCAACATGAGCTGAGTGAACTCTTCGTTACTGAGGAACGAGGGCTTCCAGTCCTGTTTCACGTCACAGACTTCGTTCTGCGCGGTGATGTCTGCTAATCAGTCAGAGACGGAGCTTAGAAAAGTGGTTGAACCGATCCACAGACGTTTGAGCGTTGAAAACAGACCTTTCTGTTTCTGCAGGAAGTCAATGGTCCTCTGCAGGATGGTGGACTTGTCCATCTTGCGTGGATGACCCTGGCCCTGCAGCATGGTGCACAGCTCCTTGATGAGCACATTGAACTGGTCTCTTCTCTTCTTTTCAGATTTGTTGCGAGATGCTCTGCAGAACAAAGAGGATGCAAGAAGAAAAATGGCCACATGAGAGCATGTAGCAGGAGTGGAAAAATCACTCTGCCTGACTTTCCTCATCTGTATTGATTCTAAGAACTTTTTAGGGAAAGTCTGATATCCAAGGAAAATCTAATGACTATGTAAGAAAAAGAATAAAGAGAAAATAATCCTTAGACCTTTAATTTTAGATAAATCTATTATACATCCTTTTTCTAATAATCAAACATATTTTTTAATAATATTTCTTAAATATATTGTAATTCTTATAATATTTTCTAATAATGTGGACTTTTTAATCAAAATCATATAGATATTGTTCTTGGTACTTTAGCCTCAATCCAAAGGTCAGCTGGTTTCTGAGTGTTAAAAACTTCTGATAGCTTCAGGTTTGTTGTTTTCATTCATTGCTAATGTTTAACTTCTCTTCTTCATGTGTTTGAACAGCTGTGTAGATAATTTGCTTCAGAGGGGTCTGATGATCCGGTCGACACACTCCAACAGTTTGGATTTATTCAGGAATCGGAAGAAATTTTTAACTTTTCCTTCTCAGACGATCCTGGTTTTTCTGACCTGCTTTTTCTCATATGACTGTAGAATAAAATAAACCCTAATATGACTTAGTTACCACCTCTAGTCCCTCATATCATCTTAGAGGCGTTGGATCGATGCAGAGGTTAAGGCGTTGGTTATCACATATGACTGTGATGATGACAGAGCATTAGTGGACCCAGACTAACAGGTTTAACAGCACACATAAGGCAAGATGATGACCTTTTTGCTTTGTCCTTCTCATCTTCATCCATTAAGTCCTCCACACAACTGTTGGTACTGAAAGCACAAGGAATAAGGTTTCAGGCTGATGCATATCACAGAATAGCTGACCTTTTAACAAGCTACATGGGGACAAAAAAAAAACAGAAGAATAATAAAACTTTACCTAGATAAATATAAAATAACTTCTTCCTTAAAAAGTGAAGAAAGGGTTGATGTAGAAAAATGGAAATTAGGGTTGGAGAAAAACTCCAGTGTCTCTCAGATCTTTTACTTCTCGTTCTGTGATCTATGCATGTTTATTTCACGCCTCCTTTAACTGAAAGGTCCCAACTCTTTACGAGTTGCAACGGATCCATCAACATTAATGGTGGAGAAGGTTTAGTGCAAAGCAAAGACACGTGCCACTGGTGTGGTCAGAACAGAGCCGTGGTCCCAAACCAAGGGCTCCACCTGACAGGACGGCCATGTTGGTCGGATGTAGAGCCTGACATGCTGACGATGAAGGGAAACAATCCTGCTTAAACTTAAAGGGGTCATCAGGAATTTAGACTTTTTCATGTTGAAACCTGTTGGTTTGTGTTTGTGGAGCGAACTTTGTTTCAATATTGTTTTGTAAATGGGAATTAGAAAAAAAAATGCAATTCAGAAATGAAACTTTGAGAAAACTTCTTAATCAAAAAATAAGGAACTTTGCTGTTTTTTTTTTTTGTTTTGTTTTTTTTTTTTTGAGCTTTTTACGGCACTAGTGGCTCGTTTTTCTGACAGTAGGCTGACAGGAAAGGGGTTATGAGAGAGGGGGAGAGACATGCGGGAAAGGACCACAAGCCGGATTCGAACCTGGATCGCCCGCGTCGAGGACTAAGGCCTCCATACATGGGTCGTGCGCACTAACCACTGTGCCCTTTGCTGTTTTCTAAAATTTTATTTTTCCAAAGTTTTTTTGTTCTATATTTTTTCATATTTCATTTTTCAATATTTGGTTTTTACAGATTTTATTTTTCAAATGTCTCTTTTTAAAACTGTGTTTAATATAGTACATTTTTATCAAACCGCATTTCACAGACTACATTCTCTTCACATCAAGACCAATTCAAATGTTCACTTTTGATCAATTATAATGTCGCCAATGTCCAACCAATAGGAAAGCATCTTTTCTCTTCACTCAGAGGAAAGCCCGCCCTCAGAAGTAGAGAGGACGTAATCTGGAAAACCCAGTTCAATTAAATTTTTAAAATTAATCTGAAACAGAGCAGTTATAACATATAAAATAAAAAAAAATAAATAAATAAAAAATAAAAACAAAAAGATTTTAATTAACAAAAGCAAAGTTTGTTTAAACTTTTTTTGGATGAAGACATTTAATTTCTGGATTGCAGTTTTTTAAAAATTCAATTTCTAAAACATTTTCTTTGTTTAGAACAATAATGAAGCAAAGTTCACACCATAGATGTTTGGCTTCAGTTAAGCCCCTTTTGGTTCCTTCATCCTCGCTGCCTGCTCTGAAAGTCAGCAGGTCCTGTGATATCAGTGTTTGAAGGTTTTCATTAGTACGGTGGAGGATCTGTCATGCTGCGGGCCTGGACTCTCTACAACCTTAATGCTTCCTTTCCATTGTTCACTTGAGTTCAGATTAATTCATGTAAGCTACAGCAGATGTGGAGATAAGCTAACACTACTGCTAGCTTTCTTGAACAGTGCTTCTATATGCAATAAGACCAGCGTATAATGATTTAACATGTAAAGAAATCAGTCATTAAAATAGGTGTGAATAGTGACTCCGCCCCCCAACAGCTCTCTGACGTTTTCAATGCGACCTGGAACAGTTGAAACCACAAACAGAAAGGCTCTAAAAATAGAAACGGATCCAAAAAACGGTAACTAATGGAAACGTTGAAATGCTGAATGGATCCCCAGAGTCGTTCTAAGTTATAGGGACTTTACCTCACTGGTTCTTCATTATGATCCAAAACAAAAACTCCTAGAAAGTTTTCCTTAGATATTAAATCACAAAATAAATTTCGATTCAAAACCACTTGAGTCATCATCATGTGATTCTACAAATGGATCACAGAGACGTGTGGTTTATACTCACTCCCATTCCCTAAGGCTGGATGGACACGGCCCACCGAAGTCTGAAAGGTTGTCCATACTCACTCCCTCTGCCAACCGGGCCCTTTCTGAAGTCTGGGAAGTCCCATCCGCCCTCACCTCGCCTGAACGCTTTACTGGAAAAACCTACGAAGGAGCAGCTGCCCACCTCCTCGGTTCCCCAAAAGGAAAACAATCCTGTGAAAAAAGAGGAAATGATGACATCACAAGCATTAGCATGTCGTAAGCTGATGAGCTTCGCTGCTCATGATGAGGAGAACTTTCTCCTGAGCCTTGTTCATGGAGTTCATCTCCCTCTCTTTGTTAAATTGTTGTCTGTGTAAATCATTCTTCAGAACCTGACAGCAGCCCTGTGGTCAGAAAGCAACACTGACCCACTTCCACTCATCTGGACACGTTCTCGTCACAACTCTACCTCCACCCTGAGGAACAGCTGTTTGTTCCCAAAGCTTCTCTCCACTCTGCAGTTTGTTTGGCTATAAAAAACCCACTATCAGCTAAAGAAAGCTACTATTAATAAAATTCACATGGACACTCCCCTGCTATTGACATTATAGCCTAATGCACCCAGCAGGTCAACTTAACAGAGACACAACCAGAAGCATAGAAACCATTTATATATCTCCCTTTAAACACTTTGATAAAATCATTTAATCAACAGAAACAGACAATCAATCACTCACAGCCTCAAAGTAAATGACTTTCTTTCCAGTTTGATTCCAAACAATGTCGAGATGAGTTTCCTAATCAAACAGGTCAGAAGGTTTTTCGTTACCTGAGCATCACGGAGCAACAGGATAAAGGAAAACTCCTCATTCTCAGTCCGTCCTTGAAATAAGAGCCAACAGGCCAACCAAGCCTGGAGCCAATAAGTGGATGATTTAAACCTTTATGAAGTAAAGTATGACACCAAAAATAAAAAGTCCTGTTTTCAAACTTGTTTAACTTTACTTCAACCAGACTTTGGGATTTATTTTAAAAACTTGCTGTGGTGGCATTTAGAAAATAAACCATCAGAGCTGTTCTTATAAAAGCCCTAAATGTTATCTATATGTTATCTGCTTATTATATTAGTTTGAATGTGTTTTAAATATAATTGCAGTTTAAAACAAGCACAATTTCCAGATCTCAGGGAAGCTCAGTCTTTGGTTTTGTTACCCTGCTGTTCGAGTGCATCGTTTACGCGCTCGCCGCTTCGGTAAAACGCAGCGCTGTTCTACCTTTGCCGCTCCACATCCACCTGGAGCAGAGCCGATCCTTCAGGCAGGAAGTCAGCTGATGAAAAGCAAAGTAAAAGCCTACATATGCAGAATGTAACTGGGTTTTTCAGAGGTTTTATCTAACAATAAAAGCCTCTTAAGAAGAGAACATTCAGGGCCCTGAAAACAGTGGAACTATGTGTATTTTGTTTGGTACAGAGGAAAATTTTAAGTAGCACTGCAAGGAATTTAAATTAAAATGAAGATATTGCATTTTTTATGGAGTGTATTCTTTACCATTATTGTTCCAAGTAGCGAACACATTTTATAAATGAAAAAAAAAATAAAAATCCAAAAATAAAACACTGAAAAAGGTTTTAAGTTAAAAAAAAGGTTTTGAGAGGAAGGTTTCTCTTTTTCAAATCTTGTTTCTTTCTAATTGGATTTTTTATGTATTTTTCAGATTTGATATTTTTTTTAATATGTATTTTTATTTTGTTTTTCAGATTAGGTTTACAATCCACATTCTTTTCAAATCATGATTTAAAGATAACATTCCCTTCACTTCCTCACTCTTGACCAATTAAAATGTTGTTTCTAACATCCAGGAGACCAATAGAAATGCTTGAACAATATTCACTCCATAAATGTTGGTTTTGGCACCATCCCTCAGCCCTACTGACTTTGTAGAGTCATTTACATAAAAGTTAATGGTATTATTCATGCTGTATTGATGTTGAATGACATATAAATGAAGACCTCAGGCCAGCAGGACCCCAACGCTTCACCTCAGACCTGAAGTCACTCTGACCTCCCAGCAGCGCAGCTTCAGCACATCCACCAGGGAATCGACCTTCTGATCCAAATGAGGGTTTTTGAACAGGAGGAGCCCTCCTGACCTAGAAATCTGAGGCTGGAACATCTTTTAATAACTCAGCAGAAATCAGGGTGCAGCAACCTTCTGCACACATTTTGTTTATGGCAGGCTAGAACAACAGCAGGAGCTTCTATTGCAAACACAGGAACCGATCCACAGGTCGCGGTCCTGGGTTAGGACACCGACCCAAACAGTCTGAACATTCTGTTCCTTCCAGTAGACAGCACTGAGCTACCTGTTCTACAAGTCCAAATACATAAAGCTGCTTCCATTTGGATTAAAACAGTCCAACATTGTGTGATTTGGACATTAAATGAAGCACGCAAACATTTGTTTTGGGTTTTGAATGTATGCGAACATGCGGGCCGTCATCAGTGTTTGTTTTATTTACTCGAATCCAGGAGCCACTTCAGGCCAGAGAGGAGCATAAATATCTGCCTTAATCTCTATAAAACAATAAGGCGTGCTATCATAGAAACAACAGTTTACCAGAACCACAACACAGGGACAAGAGTATGAATAAAAGGGCTGTGCTCTAATTAGCGAGAGATGATAAAGTTTTATTTCTTTTTTGCAATAAAAGAAGCAATAAATTCAGACAAGGAGAAAAAGACATCTAAGAAACAGCAGTCATTCCTCTGACTGAAGACTTTGTGTTATCCTAAACCTTCCCAACACTCCCACAGCGTAATGTAGATAAGCTTCGGTGTAACGGGTCTTGGAGGACAACCGGACCCAAACTGAAACGAACAGAACTCAGTTTTATGTCACAATTGGAGCAGACATGAAGTTCTGATCCACCAGCAGCAGAGATGGGAGGTTTAGACCCACATTACCGCTGAGTCTCCTTTATATGGATCTGTTCACCATCATCACCACCACCACCATCATCATCATGGTGTTAATCAATGCCAAACCAAGCAAAGCAGGACGCCGTGTTTCCTGTTTTTACCCTCGGCTCCGTCCGACCCGATCTCAGCAACCCTGACCTAAAGCTGCTTTACAAATCTCTGCTGTTTGTCATATCCCTTTTATTAAAAACTACTTTTTGCTCTCACCATACAGATGTTTTTATTTCTAACTTTTTCAATTTACACTTTTTAATGTCTATACTTTATTATAAATTATTATTGCTGCTGTTACACCATAATTACCCGCTGTTGGACAATAAAGGGATATTTTATTCTAATTAGCCAGTTAGCAAGTGAAGCAGAAGGTGTTCCTGAAATGATGCATTCATGACAAAAGACACATTTGAAATATAATTCCCTGACATTCCTGAACTTATTGGTTGTGTAATTTTCTTATGATCCTTAGAAAAGTTAAAACCCAGTTAAAAAAAACTCATATTCTTTTGAGGTGAATATTTGTTCTTATTGTAAGTAGGAAAAAAAAGAATACATTTCCAAACATCATATTTGATCTTTAATTTGAACTTGAAGGGTATTATGTTAGCCAGCTGATAAAAACGGTGTAGAAAACGCAGAAGAAACAGTTTGAAAGAGCCAATCTGTGATTTAAAGTCATTTATCAACAATAATGATCAACTCCCAACTAATATTTCACAAATTCTGGTGTAGCTGCTTCAGTTTTCTGAACGTCCAAGTACAGCAGAGCAGCAAAGATCAGCGTAAAGCAGCAGACTGCAGGCTAGCATCCAGAGCACACAGCCCAACGTATTAAACAGATAACATCCGAGAGTTATTGCAGCGTTACTCTATAAAAAGTAAAACGGAAGAAGGAGAAACGATGCTGCTTAAAACCTGCTGATATCTAAAAACCGTGTGGGGGTTGTATTTTAATTTAGGTCTTTTATTGCACATTTTATGCCTCTGTTAAAATAATAAATGAAATATTTTAAAGGTTCTCAGTTTCAGTCACCTACAAATGATTCTGTTTATTGGAAATTAAGCAAAGTTTAATGTTTGATTAATTCATTCAAAATAACAACAAAAGTGCACAACATTATTTTATCACTGTTAATACATTTATTTAAAAAAAAATAAAATCTCCAAATATATTTAGGAAATATACCAAGACGGTTCTTCAGGAGAGAAAGAGATTCATTCAAGAGCCTCAGTAAATGAAAACAAACTGCATCTTCAGAGGCATTAATTCCAGTGTTGATGTTTCCCTTTATGTTGAAGAAGCCTTGTTGCTGATCCGGTGCAGAGCTCTCTCTGCCAAACCATTTTAACGCAAAAAAAAAACAACCTATTGTTAGATATTCCGTTTCAGTATAAACAGTCTGTTACTAGATTTAATTGAAGCTCCTTTTCTTGATGTATTTGGTTCTGTTGGCAGCAGGAATTCGCCCCTGCATGTAAAGTGAAACCACATTCTTCTATTAGACGGCGAGAACAGAGAGGGTCTACATTTCCTCGTTCTTTTGCTTTTTTACAGTCTGAGCAGCTGCTAAAGTTTGAGCTGAAGATCAAGTCAGCATGTGAACAACACCATTACTCAAAGTCTGCACATGGTGGAAACAAAAGCTGTTTTCCTAGAAAACTAGAACTCCTGCTGGGAAAAAGGTCCGGGTGTTCAGAACCGAGCCCAGCGGCGGTCCCTGAAGATGGTTCTGGAATGTGATCCAGGCCCGCTGCTCCACTCTGACACAGATCTGAAATCAAGGGGTCAGACCTCTGTGTTTGTAGGCAAACAGCGTGTTTCTCAACACATCAAAATCTCAACTTTATTGCTGCAACATTATTAGAGGACAGAATGTAAACAGCAGAAAATGTCACAAATTCCAGAAAATTGGGATCATGTTTGCTTCTGATCTTAAAGCAGATTTTCTTTAAACTTTTACTTGAGTTTTCTTTTGTTCGGTTTCCCATCTGTTCCGGTTCTTTCACAGCTCATCTTCTAACATCTGTTTGGTTCTACTGTTTGCTGTCAGGTTGGTTCTACACCTGTCTGCCATCAGTCGCGGTTCTTTCTCCGTTCCCAACTTGACTCTTCTCAGCTTGATCTGAATAATCAGTGTCACTCTAGCTTCCTCTCATGTCTAAAACTTTTTGTTCTAATGTATCTGACTAAACTCTGTCTGTCCAGTCGGCCCATAACCGCCCCCTTGGTTCTGACCTCTACTCCATCCTGGTCTCTAGATAACAGCCGGGTTAACTGAGGTATCAAAGCTTCCTCCAGCAGCTCTGGCTGGACCTTCCTGCTATCTGGGGTCCAGATGGAAGCTGGACACTCAGTATATGTGTTAGACTTTTATTTTGAAGTAGAAAAGGAAGTAAAGCACTGAGGAAACCTCACTAAACCAGAGGCACCGCATTGCAGGCGCAGAACGCCACTATTTCACCATCACAGACCAGAAGGTGGTTCATTCAGACATATTTTTAAATCCTTTTGTTAGATTCTTTTATTTCAAAACTTAAGGATTGTAAAGTTTTAATTTATTCTATAGTTTAAAGCTTTTCTTACATGAATGAATGCTGACTGTTGTTTGTAGACATAATTAAACACTATTCTCTGATTATGTCTTTAGTTTTGCTCAAATTCTGTGAAATGAAACCAAAAGAAGAAAATCACATTTTGGAGAAAACTTAAACCTCAGGTCAGCAGATTTATAATGACTTGGTTAATATTCCTGTAGGGAGCAGCATCATTAAACCTCCAAACTTTTAAACTGTTTTATGGTGAAATTTAGAGAGTAAAGAGTAAAGAAAAGGCAGAACTGATGATTTCTTTTAATCTGCACAACATTAATTCAAATTTGAAAGACTCTGACGCTCTAATGTGAGATGAATAATTCTACATTAAATAAAGATTTATCCATTTTCACTCCCAGGTTTTAACACCAACATTAAAAAACAGGATTTAAATACTGTTGGGTTCATGGTGGGTATTAAGGCAATACTTAAATGAATTATATACTGTCAGATGAAAAATGACAACTTAAAAGATTTAAGCTGAGTTTTTAGAAAAACTGAAATGTTTCCATCAAATTATTCATTTTTCCAAAATGATCAACCCACAGATGCTGCTGTTTGTGCTGCTGCTAGGAGATGCTAACCCTGAGCTATAGATGGAGAGCCATCAGGATCAAAACATGCACTCTGATATATTACAACAATGTGTTTCCAACGTCTGGATGTTGTTGGGCTGTTGCAGCTCTTCAACATCTAGTGGAGGTCTGGGACAGTGCCCTTGGGTTGGCAGACCAGGGTGGTTCCTCTGCATCAGAAGGGAGGGGGAGGGGTGCCAACTTCTCAGCCTCCCAGGAAGACCTACGCCAGGGTCCAGGAGAGGAGAGTGCGGCGGATGGTCGAACCTCAATCATTATCATTATCTCATTTGATTTCACATTAGCTTCTGCTAATGGTGTTAGCTCAACTAATATACTAATCAGTAGATCATATTTGCTTGTTCCAACAGGTATCTCATAGATAATGACTCGTGAAAACGTTGAGAGAGCGATGCAGTGTGGCATTAGTAAAATAAACATGCTGGTCAGGTCAGCCATTAGTGACGGCGTGCATAGTTGCAGCAGATCAGGCTAACCCTGCATCTGATCATCAAATGTCGCTTTATGTACCCTGTATGTATGACAACAAATAAGTACTTTTACCGTTATCTAAATTTACACCATCAAACTCAATAGGATCAAAAATAGCTGTGGTAATGTTAGCCTTCCTGTGTTTACGCTGTAGGTTCCAGTCCAGTGAGACCAAACCGTGTCATCAACCCAGCATGCACTGCACAGGTGAAAAAGTATTGATGGAACTGAACCCCTTTACTATAAATAGATAACATTTTTAACAGCAACAAATTCTACGGAGCAGTGTGGGACCCTCGGGGATTGTTCCCAGATAAGGCTATCCCCCCAATGACTCAATGTATTTATTATTAACCAGGTATTAGCTTAAACATAGTGTATGCAACTTGGAATTATTATATAAAAGGGAATAATAATAATCTAAAGGCAATGACTTTGGTTTTTCTAACTATGTTTCTAAGTCAACCAAGTACCTGGTACTCGTTGTGGTGTACAATAAATGGGAAATCCAGAATAAAAAAATGCATGAATTATCGATTATTTACAACTTAGTTTGTGATTTTTAAAAGCTTAGCCTGTCAGTTTCAAAAGGTCAAGTTATTTACTTAAGTTATCTACGGATTTAACATTCATTCACTTCTGTTGTACTTTCAGCTTCTTTTAGGTTTTTCTTGGTTTGACTTTGGGCCTCTGGTCACTTCATCTTTTTTTCATACCTTTAAATTTCTGGTTGTTTCATAACCGACTTCTCCCGTTCTTCAATAAAACTCTAATAATTCATGCCTGACTGGGCAGTCACAGTGGTTTCTGGGATATAATGAAGACTTCTGTTTGGTAAAAGTTGATCACATGACTCTGATAAGCTCTGCAAACCACCAGGATGTTTTGGTTTGATATGTAGTCATAATCCGTCATGTTTTATAACACTGGACTGACCCAAACTGGGATCACAATCAGTGGAAAATAAACCCTCAAACATTTTTCCATTTTTCCTGGAAATAATTAACGACCAAAAGAACTGAACAGTTTCTGTCTGGTTACAATGTGGGAGGAAGAGATCCTAAAGAATCTGTTCACAACAGAGGTGAACACGGGCAGAAATCCAGGGTCGCTTGGTTGTTTGCCATCTTGTAAGAGCCGACTGCTGAGCAGCTATGGTGTTTTAATGCGAAACATGATCGATCGAAGCTCAAAATTCTAACCGGCTGTAATGGACATCATTTGTAAACTCTGTAGTCGGCCTAATTAATCCAGATGAGAGATGTTGGGAGCAGATATTTCCTGGAGCTGCCAAAGAGAAAACAACTGTGACGTTGAGGTTTGGGCCAGAGTCAGCAGGTCCACCTCTGCCAGCAGCTTCAAGCCTTTTCAGACATTTTATCAACGCTTCTTGAGCTGCTCTGCAACATGTTCACACTGGGCTCAACAGCATGACGAACAAGGCCTGAAAACATGGCAGCATGGGGGGGAGAAATGTCAAGTTTTCTAACCTCACCCTGGCTGGAAAAGCTTCAGCACAGATGGTGTTTACGCAGTAATTCAGAGCTGTGCAAAATTAACTTTGTTCTTTTGTCTCAGATTAGCAGAGAACGTGAAAGGCTTTTTTTCTGATGATCTAACCCACTGATCACAAACCAAAACAAAAACTTTGTTTCTTCTCTTTAAATCAGTTGTGGTTGAAGCTTCGCCTCCCGGGGATTAATAGAGACATCTGTTTGTTTTACTGGCCTGAGAAATTAGTTTATATCCATGTCTTAATAGTGTATAAGATTCATTCATACATCATCATGTAACAGTAATTATTATCACACTCCAACAACTGTCCAGTTCTACCAGCAAAGTGTCCCAATAATCAATCCAGAGATCAGCAGAAAAAAAAACAAACGCTTTCCTTAAGCCATCACAACAACAGAGTGGAAGCTGTAAATTATAGACAGATCAATTGCTAATACTTTTCTTCATAATAAAGCAATAAGTTCAAGCATGTGTGAAAAAGTAGGTGCTATAATAAACACCTCAAATCGGCTGAAGAGTGGAAACTCAGACTACCAGCAATATATGGAGCATCTTCAACAAAAGCAACAGCATGAGGGTCTGTTATTAATCAAAGGTTATAATAGAAGATAATCTATGGAGTGAACTTTGTGCCATTATTGCATCAAACACAGAAAATGGAGAAGAAAATCTGAATAAAATGCAATCAAGACATAAGACTTTTAAATGGGTTTTATTCAAAAAAAGGTTTTAAGAGTAACCTTGCTGTTTTATTTCTACCTTTTTTATAAAGTAATTTATTCTTATAGCTTTTATATTTTAAAATCATATGTATTTTTTTATTTTTTATATTTTATTTTTCAAATTTTACTTTTTCAAATTGAGTTTTTTTTTGGGGGGGGGGCTTTCTCCTCAATTAGGAGCAAAGATGCATTTCTATTGGTCTGCTGGACGTTAAGCAACAACATGGTAGTTGTGAAAAAGGAACATTTGTGTTGGGCTTGTGGCTGGAAGATGCAATTTAATAAGAATGCAATTTGTAAAATTAATCTGAAAAACACTAATTTAAAAAAGTCACTACAAATACACTTTGAAAATATAAAAGCAGTAAACAAAATGTATAAAATGAAAACAGAAAAAATTTATTTGAAAAGTAAAATCAAACAAACAAAAACATCTGAGAAAACAGCAAAGATACTTTTAAAACTTTTTTTATCAAAACATTTTTTTAAAGTTTTATTATCCATTACTACCCATTCTTAATGTTTTGTTTGTTAATAAAGGTTCCAATTTTTGTTTAATTAAATAGTGTGTGATGTTTGGGATTGTTATGTCATTTTTAGACTCAATTTAACATAATCAGTATCAAGCTTATAAAAACCTGGATTCGTCGGTATTTAATGGAAATGGTTTGGAGGATCTCCACTCTTATCACCTATGGATCCTAAAACATGAAATGTTTCAGAAGGAAACACTAACTGGGTCTGAAAAACCACTAGTGGAAATATTTGGTAATGAAAACTAGCTGGTTTATATAAAATCTCCTGACATTTTTTCACTATTGTCATTAAACAAGCATAAACATTTATATATTTTATTCATAGTTTTTGATTTTACACTAAAACAGAAGAGGGAATAGCTGTTTAACCAAAGTAAAGTAGTAAAGTAAAGTTTCCAAAACATTTAAACAGTGAAAATCCAAGATACTTGCAATGCTGTTTCTATCTGCTTTACTCTTATACTCTGCATTCAAAAAAACACCTGTGAGTAAAACCTAATCTCTCAAGGCCTCAGAGATTTACTAACTGACCAGATGATCCAACAGTGGCAAGCCAGTGGGAACTCTGGGGGAGCTACATAGATGCACGGCTCAGATGGGAATAATTGATCGATAGCTTCACAAACCTGACCTTCACGCTGCAGTTTCCCTGCGCCCTCATAATCTATTTCAAAACTAAACTTGTTTTTCCCCAACAAAGATGAAAGGGTAGAAATTTCATACTTTTCTCTGATCAACTATGATCTGCTCTGAGTTGTAATGAATTAAATGTGTTTAAGACCGTAAGGTGTGATAAAGGGACTGAATTTTCTTTCGTTATTGTTGAAAACATAAACATGTTTTGTAAACTGAAACAGAAAAAAGCAATCCAGAAATTACATTTTCAAAACTAAGACATTTAAAAAACGAAACTATTTTGAGAGTAAATTGTGTACGATTACTTTTTTTCAGATTTATTTTTCAAATAAAAAAAAAAAGTTAAAACATGTCTGTTTTTTCTTTCAAAATTCTGGTTTTTGCAGATCGCATTTGCTTCACTTCCAGCCCAAAAGACACTCGCTCTTGACACACATTGACAGATAGATGTTGTTGCTATGGTCTGAACAGACCAATAGAAATGCATCTTCTCTCTTCTAATATTTCTAATTTTTCTATTGGGGATCAGTAAGAAGTTGAACAACTTGAAAAAAAAGCCAATTTGTAATACTCAATCTGACTGAGAAAAATTGAAAAAAAAAATAAGATTAGATGTTTAAAAAAAAAGTACAAA
>JAUZNJ010099213.1:0-21435 GCA_034780135.1 Jordanella pulchra
GAGGGCTCCAGCCCAGGAGACCCACGGCGCACTCTGCTGGAGGAAAGATGGAGCGGCAGGCTCCGGATCCCAACATTCTTAGAGCCTCCTTTTTTAAAGGCACTTAATCTTTCCCACATTAGAAATATTGGAGCACCACCATACTTAGTGGGTTTGAGTTGTTTTATTTTCACATTTCTATTTCATATTTTACTTCAAATAAAACCTGGACTGTTTATTACTAAAAAAAGCTATATTAAACTCTTCTCTCACCCCATATATAACTATTACAGTCTCCCAGGAGTACACTAAATGAATAAACGTGTCTCTATTAAAGGTGGATTTTTCTCCTAGAATTTTTAAGAGAGATTTCACAACGATGATTCCATCTAAAAATGTTTTTCTTTTATTTTTTTTTTTGTTATTTTTACATAATCTTTACCTAAAAGTACGATGAACTGTTGAGAAACTTTAACTTTTCTTCATTTCTCCAAAGTCCTCAGTTAAACAGAATAACATGAATTAAACTTACAGAGACTTAGAAGCGGCAGCTGTGCACTGTGTTAACATCTGTCCCTACTTGAAGCATGCCGCATTAAAAGGCTTAATCAACATTCAAAGATGCATGTCCCTAAAGAGTCAGAAACAGAGAAGCACAGCGTGGATATCCAGAGTCCATCATCTCCTCTCCTCCCTATCCTTGCCCCATGGTGTCTGAAAGTGGCTCTTAGTGTTTGACAGGTTAAATTTAGCCTATTGATGTAAGCTGCATTCCACTCACAACAGAGACAGAGACACCCTCAGAGTTTGGCTTTAGTGTCCGTGAGCGTGAAGATCTGCAAAGATCACACTGCTGACCCCTTCGTCTCCGTGTCTCCCCTTCAAGGATACGGGCTGCAACAGGTATGGATACCTCTTAAAATGGAGCACTCGAATAATCTGACACTAAAACTGAGGCTACAATAAGGGACAGTGGTCCTTCACCGTTGTCTTTATACGTGAACATCAGAAAAGATGTTTGCAGAATTTTTCTTATCTGTTTGTTTCACACATTTTACATTTTACAGGCTGATTTACTAACTGATCTGCATGTAGGAAAAGAATATATGTATATTTCTTTAACCGTCACAGTAAACCAACGATTGAGTCATCCAGCATTTAGACATTCATACAAACTAGCATTAATTTCTTTGTTTGACAGCAGAAATGAACAGACTGACCGAAGTCTACCGACAGCTGACAGTGATTATTCACCTTTATGTTTCAGCACTTCTGCTGGCAATCGTGGATGTGTTTCATGCCTAGCAACTTAAACAAACTTTGGAAACAATCCATCCTTGACCTTTCAGACTGGTAATTTAACCTCTAACAAATTTAAAGAACCACATTGCTAATTTTAGTTTACAGTGTAACAAAAAGACAAAGGTGCAGTAGAGATGTTATTAAAATACAGGAGAAATATAATCAAGGCTGTAAAATGGCGAACGCTCTGATATGATGTTATGCTGACAGAAAGAAGGTATTTTCTTTTCAAGTTTCAAAAACCACATTGATTAAACTAATGCATCTGATAGAAGTAAACAGATAAGAAAAGAGCAAAGCCAGTCCAAGGTTACATAAGGCCGAGAGCAGAAAGTGCTTTGGAGGGACCATTGCCTCACTTTCTCTGCAGAACGAATACTTGACATGGTTCAAAGGATATTACTCCATTTTCTCCTTGTGGTTAAGCTATAAAATTAAAGCAATTTATTGATGTTTTTGTCCTGTTCTTGTTTTTAGCTTTTGATCGTGCTTTTCTTTACCTAATTAGTTATGTTCAAAAAGTCCATAGATTAAATAAAAAAGTATTTTATTTCTCTGAAATGAATATAAAATCTAATCAGCTAATCAAAAAGTAAAGTAAGGTAAGATACGTATTAAGGTGTTATTTGTTTTTGGATGGAGAATCCAAACTTATAGTTGTATTCATTGACAACCATTAAAAAGGGTTTATTTAGATAATAAAATTTTTACTAGAAATATTTTTCCCGCTCAGGCATAGGAAGCAGGGATTATTTAAAATCCAGTTTTATAAACAAGACAGAAATGTTTTTTTACAGGATTATAGAAGCTGGTGTATTTAAAACTATGAAATCTAAATTCTCTAAAAAAGCCTGGGTCATATATGGGAACCTCTGCAAACTACACTGAAACCTTGACCCATTTTCTCTCTAACCTCTCAACATCTTTCTTCACCTCGGCATCCCTGCATCATTTATTTTAAATGGATAAATCAAACCAAACTCCATTCGTTGATGTTCCTGTTAATCTTGCAGTCAAGCACTGAATAATGTTCTTTTATCACTCAGTCAGCACTGTTGTTTCATCTATTCTGTTAAAGGTTCTTCTACAGTTGTATTGAAGCTACAGGTTATGGCTACAGAAAGAGAAATGGCGCATACAGCTCCACGCTGTGGCATGGTGTGAGAAAGAGGCTTGTCACACCCAAAAGCAGAGTTCAAAATGTCAGAGTGGCTGACCAGTGTGAGCCATAAATAAATTGGGATGATTTACTGTGAAGGTTGCCTAATCCTTTGCTGTTGTTCTTTCACTATAGGCTATTTCTAGTTGGGTGGGAGTGTTGGTGGGAGAGGGGAGGGAAGGTGTGTAAACCAACAGTGAAGCTGACTGAGTAACATGAAGGTCTGCAACAGCTGGGGAACATTTTGTCTGCGCACGTGAATGAGGAAACATCTTGTACCCAACACTAATCTCAAGTATAATGATGGCTAAATTTGAAAACAGCAGTCGGGATAAAGACAAAAACAATACTGGGAAATTTATGATAACATTTTATTTTGATTTGGTTAAAATAAGGTGGCATGAACTCTCATCAAAATAATTTTTTGAGTTATTAAACTTACAAAATCTATAGTTGAAAGTATGTTAGAATAGGATAATTTACAATATACTGTATTTGAAGACACAGCAAATGGAAAAAAGCGCCAAAATGAGCTTGGTTTTAATAAGTGAAATTACTCAGAATTGGTAGAGTAGCCAGAAAGGTTACTCAAGTAAGAGTAGCGATACTTCTTCATGGTTTTGCTAAAGTGAAAGTAGAAAGTGGAATACTATAAAATGACTCCTGATAGTACATTTTCTTCAAAGAATTTCTCAAGTCATTGTAGCAGAGTTAATGGAATTAGTTACCAGTCGCCTCTGCTTGCAAGGCATTGGGGTCTGTTTCTATACAGTAGCTTTAAATATATGAAGACTGTTTTTTTT
The DNA here is from genome assembly GCA_034780135.1 of Jordanella pulchra. Lineage (NCBI taxonomy): Eukaryota > Metazoa > Chordata > Actinopteri > Cyprinodontiformes > Cyprinodontidae > Jordanella > Jordanella pulchra. The sequence goes on from JAUZNJ010099213.1 coordinate 3,244, forward strand.
CCCGTCTTGCTAAAGTCGCTATTGCTCACTGAAACTGTGTAAATATAATATAAATATGGGAGCTATATGCACATATTATACAGAATATACAGGAATGTTAGGAATAGATTGTATATGTATTAGAAGGTCTATAATACAAGATGGATAATGGTACAAAAGGGTTATAGATTATATACAGATTATATATGTGTGTGGGGGGAACAGGTTGTGGTGTGTGTGTGTGTGTGTGTGTGCACTTTAGTAAAGTCGTTACTTCTAAACTCATACTTTAGCAGATGAAACATCTGATATCATATGTATGTGGAAGTTGACAGCAAGGAGCAAATACAAAACCTACATTTCTTCACATATTTATTGACTTACAATTACACATTCAGACATCTATGTGTAGGTCTGTATTGACAGTTATCTCAACACATATAACTATGTTTTGCCTTTGGCTGGTTATGTAGGTTTAGTGCTGAGAGGTCTGGACACTTTTTTACTTTCCTTAACAGATTTCCTCCTGCATAGCCATGAATTTATCTCCATCCATTTCATATCTACTCAGACCAGCTTTCCGTAATCCTGTAAAAAACAGAAGTACTGACCCTCCCACTTTCATGTCCCAGTGCACAGATGGTGCTGGTATCAATTTTATAAAGATGTTATTTATTCTCATTTTATTATTTAGACAGCCTGTTATAGTTTTATCTGAGAAATCCGAAGTATATCAGACATTATGATCAAACTGTCGCTCAGTACTTCAGTATTGTTTTCACTGAATACTTTTTTGTACCTTATTCAAGTAATTTTACATTTTTCTATTTAAGCAATAATGTTCTTACAGAAATGCTCCTCCTTTATTTAGTAAAATGTTTGGCATTTCTACCAACCTCTGCACAAAAAAATGCACATGTTGACCCGAAGGTTATTATTTTTATTGACCAATTAATACAGGTTACTTTTTGTGCCACTTACATTTTACACGTATGACATTTTATTCCCTCAAGCCTTAGTTGAGCTGGTATCCAAGAACCCCGGGGGATATTGTTTACTGATAAATGATCCTTTATTTTCCCTTTTCTTTGGCCAACTCCAAGAATTAGATGTTGACATAACATTTTTGTTGTTGTTGTTAAAACAAGAATATCAAACACAAAATTAAAAGAATCCTTCTGGGTGTCAGGAGACGCTGACATGGACCTGGGAAAAAAACTCAGCACTCCAAAAGACATCATGCTGGAGGAGCTGTCGCTCCTCTCCAACAGAGGTTCTCGGCTTTTCAAAATGCGCCAGAGGAGGTCTGAGAAGTATACATTTGAAAGCATTCAAAACGAAGCAAATGCACTCCTGAATGTAAGTCACCCTCTCTGTATTCTGAGTCCTTTTATTGATCGAAATGGATGGATTAATTCTGATCTTTTCTACCCTGTGGATTTCCGACATGAATAACAAAACTGAATTCTGTTTTCAAGTAAATACTCCTTGAGATAGAAGCAGTTGAAAACATGAACGAGCCACAACCGGCAGCAGGATCATCTTTGTGGCTGTTCAGGCTTTTACTTTGAAGACCTGCTCTCATGTTTTTCAGTGCATAAAGATAAGCTGTGAAACTGTAACTTGGGGTTTAGTTTAATCTAAATGGAGCCTATTAATAGCAATTTACCTTTTTAATGCATGGTCCAACACCTTATCACTGTTCCCTTTATTTTGTTTTGCAGAATGATATTCTGAACCAGAACACACACTCTGTGGAGATTAAAGTGGACCCACCAGCACATGATGACTCAACCTCAGGTAACTGCTTTTTAGCAAGCCTCTTCTATTTAATATGGATATTTCAGATTTTTGTTTATATTTAGATTTATCAGCTGTCATTCCCTAAAAAGAAGATATATATATATATATATACCTGCAAATAAATTATAATCATGATAATTATAAGCATTATAGAAAATAAAAGTTACGTTTAAAACTATGAAATGAAACACAAATGAAAATGACTAAATCAAATATAAATAAATAATATTTATTTATATAATAATCAAAGATTTCTTAATGCTTGAAACCTTTCATTAAGTTAACTGGTCTAATCTGCTCACAACTGATTCATTTAGTAAGTTATTGTGTATAATCAAGACTTACACTTAAGCGGATAATGCTAATTATTGGTACCTTATTAAAAGCCCTACACTCATTCTCCAATACTTTGCTAAGGCCTTAACTCATTATACAATGAGCACACACTTGAAATGTGCTATTTTAACTTCTGACTGTAGCTATTTTAATCTCAACCACTTTGAAAATTTCAGGCTGCAGAAAACAGCCTTGAAGAAAAAAAACAGCCCCAGACGGCAAACCGAACAAATTATTCTGTGGCGATAGCCAAGTCTTGTCATGGTAGGATCTCTTGCTTTGCAGACATGGTCACAGAAAAGCTGGACACCACGCCTGGGCACAAAACGTACCACTCACCGTGGGAGCAGGTCATCTTGAGTGACCCCGGCCTCGCCGACACGCTCCAGCTCAGAATGCCAGAGCCAGAGCCCAGGCAGGATCTCCCTGAATACAAATGCTTCAACAGGTGAGACAACTATAGCCCCCATAAGCCTGAGTGGTTGAATGAGATGTAATGGAAAAGGGAGGAAATCTCTATGTTGTTCTGAACTGCAGGGTTGCCACTCCTTACGGTGGTTTTGAAAAAGCTCCAAGAGGAATCACATTCAAGCTCCCTGAGGTGGACCTGAACCCCCCGCAGTTCCAGGAGCTCTGTGATCCGAGAGCAAAGCGGCCCACGTTCAACAGGACAGCCCAGGGATGGATATCTGAAGGCACTCATCTCATCCTACCCACTATCACCCTAGAGCCTTTCAGTGTTCCTGAGTCTGATGACCTGTAGGTGGTTTTTCTGAAACGTGGGGGGGGGGCTAAGCCACTGCTATTTCTTCACAGTATTCAATATTTTGTTCAATGGAGCTGCCTGATAATGTAATTCTCCTGTTTTCTGATGATACTCTGTGTTTAAATGACACATGGTATAATATGGGCAAATTTACTCATGTAAATAGGAAAAGTTATTTACATTCAACCCAAGAAGAAAAGCTGTAGATAAACTGTAATTAATTTAAATCCTAACTGATACATTATATGCATTATATTTGCAAATACAGGTGAAGTATAATCAATAAACTGATATATCATTAATGGTTTTCAGCTTCAAATTAGTTTTATTACTCTTATCATCATGAAATAATTTTACAAAAGTATTTTTTTTTCATGCACTGTAAAAAAACAGCTGCTCTTAGATATATATTTTTCGATCAGGATATCCAAAATGATTTCTGCTCCCTAAAAAGTAAATCAAAGTCAATAATTATTTAAATCTTTAAACAATTTGATAAAGCCCAGGTTTTGATACCATTACTTTATAGGCTTCTGACAGGTCAAGTCAAAATGTTTTAAATGAAGTGGTGGAGATAATGTTGACTATTTTTAAAGCAACACTTCAGTTACACTGCTAACTTTTGTAGATTAAAATAAACGCACTTTGTGGAGCTTCATCAGATTCCTATTTGGATACAATCTCCAGATGACTAATGGTGCCACATTTATCTTCAACAGCTATATGCAAGTATAAACAGCATGTAGAGTAATCATCCACAGTGAAACAAATCCAATACAGACATTGGCTGAAAGGCCAATCAGAAAGGAAGAAGCCATCACTCCAAAAGCATCAGAAAAGCCACATTAGAAGGGGTTTATCCAGACAAAACCCAAGATCCCAATTTTAGGAGACATGACCTGTGGTTAATGACAGGAAAATTGACGGAGTTCACCATGGTAACCTTTGTTATTAGTAGGGGAGAGGAGAGAGCTTGCAAGCAATAGAACACAGCTGTGGAGTACCGAGGTAGAAGCACGTTCATGAGGGAGTTGAACCAAGGCTGAATCAAGATATATCCTTAGTTAGGAAAATGTTTTATCTTTGTCCAGCTTAATAAGATCCTATAAGGGTGAAATCTGAACAACTTTTTTTTGCACAAGGTCATTATTTAGCAAAAACCTAAGCAAAATGTTGAGGCATCAAAAAAAAAAAAAAAAAAAAAGTGGACAGCATCACTGCAGTAACAAAGAAACATGATGATAGATGACAGCCTGGCGCTGCAATCAAATACACTTCTCTATCTGATCATCAACATGTGTCTATGAAAGGAGAAGCTTTGGAAGCTCGGATGTCTGGAGCACTCAGGCCTGTGTTACCACAGCTTGAGGTTCGAGTGAGGAGAAAATGTTGATGCCCAGCAATCAGGAGAAAATGTGGTGCAGTGTTCACAGGAAAGGACACCCGGCATTAAATTAACAGGAGCTCAAAGAAAGAAGAAAACCCCAAAGATTATCTCTATTTAACATGTCGGGTGGAGGTTTTTGACTAAATCACTAGATAACCACAAAATATTATATGACCTAGGAGGATAAATTCTGCCGAAAGAGCTTTTCAGGCTATACAACCAAGTAGTAAGCGATGATCATTGCCAAGTATTCCTGCAAATCAAATCAAAGATAGTGTCCTCTATGTTTAAAGAACTCCTTCCAGATTAATATTTCCTTATGTTGTCATGCGTAAATCAATAAAAACCAGCAAAATTGCACTAACTTTCCATCATTTTCATGCTGTATATTGTATGTACTTGAGCCATTTTGTTATGTCCAAAATAATAAATATGTGAATAGTAAAAAAAAAAAAAGAAGCATCTAATTTTTTCCTTTTCTTTGTTTTTCTGTCTAGTCCTGTTTCTCTTACTGTGACTAACTGGATGTGCTCTCTTTCATTGTCTTCTACAGATTGTAGAACCAGCTTTTTTGTAAGTCCAGTGAATAGTCTTGGTATGTTTCTACAGGCTTTACACAGCTTCTGTATCCTAGAGTTAAATGTGTAAAAAAAAAAAAAACAGACTGAACTCTATCAAATTGCATGGGAGGATATGTGAGCAGCATTTATTAAATCTTACAATAGAATCTGTTTAACCTTTTTTCTGGGGTTCGGCTTTTACCTCATGTATGTGCTCTGATCTATCCTATTGAGGCTTTGGTTGTATGTCTATTTTTGCTGTCCTGTCAGAAGATAAACTCAAATATTTTCTATCAGTATTGCTCCCTTTTTAGAACCCTCCATCATCACTTACCAGTCCTGGAGAGCTACCATCCTGCAACTTTTAGATGCATCTTGTCTCCAACTCACCTAAATGTGATGGATAAATTCCCTCAGCTATCATTTAGCTCCTCTGAGGCCTGGTAGTGACTCACTCATTTGATTCAGATGAGGAAAGATGTCTCTAAAAACTGCAGCATGGTAGTTCTCCAGAACTGGACTCGGGCAGCCCTGATGTAGACAAACATGTTTAGTTTGACCAGAGCACCTTCTTGCACGTTTGCTACAAACATGGAAAAGAGTATTGGACCAGTGTTGCTGATTTTTTTTTTTTTTTTAATTTCATTAGTTTTTTTTTAATCACATCATTGCATTCTTCAAGGTAATATTGAAGAAAACTTAAGAAAAAAAGGGTGGTCGTATTTATTTTTTGCCATGACTGTATGTCTTCTACTGGCGACTACAAGGAATTCTTTTTTCTTTCTTTCAATAGTCATTTTCTTATTTCCACTGATCCAAAAATACCAGATGTATTTAGTGTCTGGGTAACAGTTTCCCTGTCCAGAGTTTCCATTTTACCTGAGCTGTGAAATCTCTGGATCCTCCTTGGTTACCATGAGCCTGGATTAAACACAGCTTTATGATAGGTTCAAAGCTTGGTATTTGTAGCCTAAACTTACTTGAATTCCCTTCCTCAGTTATATATCTAAATCTTATGTTGTGTTTCTTTCTATTCGAATAAGGTGAAAATAAATACATGCCTCACTTAACCATGTATTTTACTTGAAAGCAATTTTCAAAACCATTTTTTTTTTTTTTTGCTGTTTTACAAGTTCCATTGTTTTTTTGCCTAATTACATAAATTCCTCAAATATAAGCATGTCTGAAGAATTATATTACATTGCACCTGCACCACCTATCTAACCATTTTTCTCTTCTGGTTACGAGTTGTTTTGGTGTCAGGTGATTGTAAAAAGGGGAGGAAGAAGTAAATGGGATGGTGTCCTAGAGGAGAGGCATCAGAGTGAGTGGAAACATGTCAACATCTGTATCAGTTACATTAGTGAGATGGAGGAACAAAAATCAAACAGTTTCAACTATTTGGGGATACTTTGGTATGTTGCAGGGAGCATAGATAACAGACAAAAAATGTAAAAGGTTTTAGGTCTATATTTATATTTTTTATTTCAGCAAAAGCAACTTTATAAATCTACAGTAAAATGATGAGTCTGTTATTACAACACAGCTACATTGAGGCTTGCAGCTGTACCAACTTAAAAAAAAAACTGCAAGAAAAAACCCAGACATAACCATGTCCAAAAATAGCCTTTGGAACAGCAATATTGACATTGACATCTTATCTGAAAAGAGTTCTGGTGTTCCATATCCGGTAAAAAGAAAAAACTCAGGTACACTTTTTTTCTCCTTTGAAGATGTGCTTTATAAATAATACCTAAAATCTTTTTATGTGCCCCAAGGGAGGTTTCATTGTTTTATAGGACATTTGACTGTAAAAATATGCAGTGTCACTACAACAAGCCACCCAAACCATTGTATTCACACCCATTCCTCAGTGCTGATTGCCATCGTGTCACTTTTACATGAATGTTTTAGTGGGAAACAGATTCGACTCTTTAAACAACATTTATGATAGTGTTGCCTACTTTAATCACAGCTTCAACAAAACTACTTAATACGGCTTTTTGCGTTATATTTTGGATCCCAAATACAGAAAAAATACTAAACCAAAGGTCATGCAGACCCTTGCAAAAGTATTTATACCTCCTTGACTCTTTTTATATTTTACTATCTTTCAAACTGAAACTTGTAGAATTGTGAGGATTTGTTTCAAAGAGCATTTTGGGTTTTATGGAGGAGTGATAAGAAAAATACTGCTGCAAGAGATTCCCCATGCAAGTAAAACAATAGCAGGGTAAACATGTGAAAGAAACTTAACCTACATTTAATTTATTGTTCTTAATGCACCACTGACATGGTGGTGGCATCATCATGCAGGAGAGGCTACTTGGAGATAATGTGATGATGGTTGGAGCTACTTTATTCCTAAAAGAAAACACAAGAACAGTTGCAAAAGACTAAAGTGGATTGGTTTAGATCAAAGACCATTGGGATGGTCCACTTAAATCACAGATCTAAATCTAATTAAAAAGTATGAGGAAAGAGCAAAACATTGATTTTCACAGACTCAATTGACTAATCTGCAAAGAGAAAATGCCTACAGAGTTGTTCTTTAGATGTCTAGAGACATTAACCATAAGACCAAAATCAGGAATTTGGAATAAGAAGTTTTCACATAATACACTTTGTAAAACACAAAGTGTATTATGTGAAAAGGAAACAATCAAACTAACCAAAAACATATCCGCTTTTCCCAGCTCTTCAGAATTATGTTTTCACATAAATTCACAATAAAAACACAGATGGACACAGGATATGGATGTTTTCCCAGATCACTTTATTTATCAAAGTTACCATCAGTTTTTAAAATATGTTTCTCATTTACACCACATAGTATCCTTGTATTTTAGGGTGAGGCACCAAAATCTGTTCGAATAAGACACAGTTCAGCGGGACTATTGCTGACTGGAGCTTGCATCAGCTTCTTTTAGTCCTCCTGCCTCCACTTATAACCTGCGAAGCTCTGCAGCCTTTCCCCTGCCAGGCTCTCCATCTGCCCCATTTTTTCTTTTTTTTTTTTTTCAATAAGCTATCTTACTCATTGCACCATCAGAGTCCCACAAATATAGACAACGCATATTTACTTATTTTAAATGTTCAATACCAAACATTGAGAATAGATCAGTGTTATTTGCACCTTCTGTAACTTGGGATTTAAATAGAGGAAAAAATAAAGAAAACAAATGAACAAATGCTGCTCTTATTTATTTTTCTTTATACTTTAGTTCCTACCTTAAAGTCTGCACGTTGATTTTTAGATTTTACCGAGAGGATCTCCAGCACACAGGAAGGGGTTAGTCCCCACAGTGCGGCATGATTATGAAACCAGTGCGGTCATGTGATGTCTCCTCTCATCACCATCATGACAAGTTGGAAGTCTGACCTTCCTCCGGCACACAGTTTACCATGCAGTGACTGAGGATTGCAATGGAGCGGCAGTGCACTTCAGGCTACACTAGGGGCGGAGTTTGACCTCTCAAAATTTTAAAACATCACTAATCCGCGTCGGACATTCTGGCACAGGCCAAGCATCGGTACAGCATTTGCAAAAAAAGAAAAAAAAAAAAAAAAAAAAGGAGGGATAAAATTTCATTTCCTTCCCGATCTGTACCTCAGCGAGGCTCGGGAAGGAGGAGCTGGAAATGCTGCACGGATAGCGGCGTCGCACGCACCCCGTTATCCCACATCTGCAGTGATTTCTTCCCGGGTTTGTTGTCAATATTCCGGGAAAAGTCGCGGGATTTGGCGCGTTGACAGCTGGAGCCCGGAGCGCCCTGCAGCCGTCAGAGGAAGAGACGCGACCGCCGCTGTTTGGAAGGTGAGCGCGGCAGCGTTTGGTTGCTTTTGTGGAGACAGGAATGCAAGTTGCGGCATATTTATTTCTGGTGTGGGAGCTGAACGTGGAACTGGAAGCTTGAGAGCATCTAGGGCTGTTAGAACAGCAGCGAGGATCCTACGGAGGCAGCTCGAAGCTTTTATGAGCTTAAAAAGCGGAGAATCAGAGGATTTGATCATTAAATCCCGTTCAATAAAAAAAGACATGCCGTCTGCTGGAAACAGAAAGCAAAGATACTCACTTATCTAAGACCTTATGGGCCTTTAAAAGCATCACATGGTTGGTGCTTAACACAGAAAGTGATGCTGAACCATTTGACTTAATGGGCCACTATAAAAAGCTTAGCTGGAATAGATTTAACACAGTATGTTCCCAATTTGCACTGCATTAAATTAAAGGTTGTAGGATTACATGATTTTAAAGTTTGTCAAACAACTTTTAATTTTCAACCCAGCCGTTTATTTTAACCAGAAGACACTGTTAAAAATGAATAGGAATAAGTTAGACCAATCCAGTTGATGTTATTTGTTTAAACCCAATGTTTGATCACAACATGGCTGGATTAAGACCATGGCAATAAAATAAAAGAGTCCTAACAATTTTCAGTATTTTAAAAAGGGTAAAAAAAAACATACTGTCCAAAAGCTACTAAAAAAAGATGTTTGAGTTTGTGTCTTCATCCCCATTTTTTCATAGCCAGGATGGAACATTGGAGGTAAAATTATCGTTGCTGAATACTTACTAAAAATTTGCTCTATGAAAACATTTGCAAAATAAATAATCATAAAATAAAACAACCGATTCAACATCAGTTGTGCAAGCACATTCAATTTTTGCATTTATATTTGCTTTGAGGTCATCATTTAAAAAAAAAAATTGTTCGCCAGTTGGACCCCCCACCCCCCCTAAATGTATGTTATGTACAGTTGTATAAATATGAAGGAAATTATGAACAACCTCTAACTAGTTTTTGGGGGAAAACAAACAAAACAAACAGTTTTTAAGGCTTTATTCAAGATTATTTCGTTAATGCCTAACAGGATCCCACGTCTTGACTTGTGTAATATTTGCCCATCTTTTCTTCATCCAGTTTATAAGGACATTTTTTGTCCACAGCCCTCTATAGATGTCACATTGGTGCCAGATTTGCCTCTAGATCCTTGCTAGGCCATTTAGTAGCCTTTCTCAATTGAAGCTGTTTATTTTATCACTGTTCTTGGTCTCGCTGTGTTGCTAAGATATGCAATCCAGCTTTAGTTTCAGTTTACTTGCAGATTGACGAATGTTTTTTCATTTAAAGCTTGCTAGAACGTTCTAGTTCTTTATAATTTCACCCACCTTGAATACAGCCTCAGATACATCTTCAAAAAACTTACCCCACAGCACAGCCGGAAAGGTGTTCTAATGGAGATGTGCAGCTCTATTTCTGTACCAAATATAGCTTTAGGAGTTGTGGCCGAAAAGGATCCCATAACTTGTTACTTCACACATTTCCTCCAGAGATGACAATCTTTGTTGAACCACTGTAAAAATATAACACAGTTTAATTCCTCTGGGTTCTTCTCATGACTGATACCTTTGCACAGCTGAGTTCTTCAAAATCTGACTAACCTCTCTGCATATTATTGTTTAGTTAAAGGATGAAATGGAAAACCTTGGGAACCTTGGGATTCACTTGAATTGATTGATCTAAAAAATAAAGTATGAAAGTTCTTCAAAACAAGGAATAAGTGTAAGGATGTGCACACTTATGTGAATTACTACCCCTTTTCTGTATTTGAAGCTTTCCTCATTTAAAAAATAATTTTATTTATTATTTGAATTGGGCAGTAAAAAATGTCATGTAGAGGTTGAAAAGATAAGGAGAAGCTTTATGATGTTTGTGCCTTATTTACATCAGAGAAATCTGATATTTTACTTATTGTTGTTAGTAAAATGGATGTTATTTAATGACTGAATTAATTTTAATGCAACATTATTTGGCTGTATTTGTATTTATATATTTATTTGAAGTAGAAGAGTGAAGTCTGATCCGGCTGCAGCATGGTTTGATATTGAGGTCTGTGATTAACGATGAGCCTCCCTTTAGTCTTTTCCCTGATCCACTAGTGAAAGTCCCACAGCATAAACCAGAAATTTGGGTTAAAGAAATAACCCAGATGTTTTTTGTGCATGTTATAGGTAGAACTTGAAGCTCTCTTTACTGGTCATCTGAAAACCAATAACTTGATATTATTTCTTATATTTCTTGTATATTTTCTTATATTGATCTTGCTTTTAAAAGAACAAAACAACAGCAAAAACACTAAAGATATGAAATGAACATTAAATGGCACATTTTCAGTAAACCAGAAACCTCTTCTTCTTTTTACTTTAAATGTGTTTAAGTTTGTTCCTAAAGTCACAACTTTAACTTAAGGAATGACCACAAACAGCTCAGTGACCAAGCAAGCATCTGTTGGCAGTTCAGGGTAACAATAGCGTATTTTTTTTGGCTAAAGGACATTAAACAGTAAGGAGAAAATCAAAGATTTTAAAGAGATGCTAGTCATCTGCATGTCTGTCATGTCGGATTTTGTTCAGGGTTGGCAAAAAACCGACTTTCCCACTTTGAACTCCGTTTTCTGTCTGTTTCTCTTAACTATTTCAGTTGAAGTAAGAGTGGTTCATGCAGGAATTTTAATGAAAGTTATCGGCACTTAAAGCAAAACTGTGCAACTTTTAGCCACCAGGGGTCCCTCAACCTGTAATTACCATGTCTAACCTACTGAAGTCAAGCTTGGAAAGTTCATTTAAGGCAACTAGACCTCCAGTTGTCTAAACTGAAGCTTGACCATGACCTAGATGACTGAGAACCTTCACCTACTGAAGTCCCACTGATGACACAGCACTGTCGCAAATGAAACCGTCTCCCTTCGTGTTTTGGAGTCTGAGAGCATTGCGATTGGGAAGTTGTAGAGTTACTGTAAAGACAAGAAATCATTCCCTATTTTAGATTAAATCCTACATCATAGAAACAAAATATGTCTGATCATGAAAGAGTCATATCTGTAGGCTAACATTCTTTAGCTTAGCTAGCTCTGGTGTTTAAGGAAAGCTCAGACTGCAGTAAAGCAGTACTGGGTCACATGACTCATTCAGTGACGGATCCGACCTTCCCAAGTTAAATAGAAGAGTGTTTAAGAATGGCAGCTCGCAGGAAGCTGTAAAGAGCACCAAGTGTTGTATACAGATCTAAAAAATCATATGATGCATTTTAAATCATGCAAATATTTCAAATTACTTTAAAAGTTTCACAGCGTTGCTTTAATGCCGTACTTTTATTAACATTTTCATTTAATGTAAAGCTAGTTAAACTGGATTTGAGGGCTAACAGCTTGTTGAGTCGCAATATCAAAGTGGTTTTTTTTTTTTTATCTCAAAACGATTAGAATTTTTAAAAGGTTATGCAAACTTTTATTTTTTAAAAATATCAACAGATGTTTTTTTATATACTGGAAATGAAAGTCAAAGGCGGTGTGCCACCAATAATCTTCTTGTGGGAAACAGAAACTAAAAATAGAACTTGTAAAATGTTTCCAGGCTTCATCTGATCTAGAAATATATTATTTTCTTTTGCCACAAAAGAACAAAAGAGCAGAAGGTTTATTTTATGTTAGTTCATAAATTTTTACTCTGCCTTACTTTTCTGTGTCATATAGGGGAGTTTTTTTTGCAGGTATCGTTATCATAAGTATGTGTTTTACATAAGAAGCTAACTGATGGGAGTCTGGTTATGATTCACAGAGGGAATAATTGTCATTTAATGTCAATCACATTACAGTACAAACTCTACAAAGATTTGAACGTTTATGAAAAACTGTTTTCATTTTAAGAAAAATGAAACAGCATACATTTAAATTTCAGAGCAAAGTCCCTTCTTTTCATTCTCAGATTATGTTCTGTTTTTCAAAGCTTTTCTCACTTTTTCTCATTCTTCTTCACTTATGCTTCTGCAGTGAGATTTAATGTCTGTCACTGAAATATGTGCCGACCCTGTTAGAATCCTGCTTGGCAAATTTCAAACTTCCTCTGCTTGTGGTTAAACTCGGAGCGCTTAACGTTGTCTTCGCTGCTTACAAATGTTTCTGGGACAAACTCCTCGAGTAAAAGAGTTTCGCCAAAAAGAAGACAGCAATATTTCTGCTTGCAGAAACTCTTTCCAGACCAAATTACCACTTTACTTCAAGAGAGATTAACACGCAAAGGGAGAGTTTGCATTCAAGAAAGTTTCTTTATACTTCAGACAAGAGCTGTAGATTTTAAACAGCAGCAGAGGATTTTTAGGGAGACTCTTATTTTGTTTTGTCTATGAGTCAAAATAAGGATTTATGTTCTTACACGGAAAATACATGATGTAATATTTAAAGAAAGATAAGATAAAGTTTTAAAACTTAAATATACATTTTGCTGGTTGTTTGCATATCTAAAGTTTTAAAATGAGTTATGTAGTCTAGCTCTTTCTCTCTTCCCTTTAGCTGCTGTTCGATGCCCAATAGGAAGTGTCTGAGGCTGCCCTGTGGATGATCCCAAACATGCTTTCCACGAACCGTCGTGGCGGCTCGTGGGGGTAAAATGGATGGAACCAGCGCCCACACCCGAGGAACATCTCCCATGTTCCAGCATGTCCGGCTGCAGCAAGTCTCCCGCAAACTCTGGAGAAGGTTGGTGGCAGGGATTCATCAGACAAAACCAACAGACTGATTACTTAGGTTCCTGAGATGAAGAACAGTGTTGAAGATGACCCAGATTAATCATCCAAGAGCCCTGTCGTGTCACGAATCAATTCTCTGTTTCCTTTCATGTCATTAAAATGAATGCTCTTGTTCTCACAAGACGCTTTGCGTGATCAGAGTGTGGTTTTTTTCACAGATGAAACACTAATACGGTGTCAGGGATTGAGCCTATATCGCCTCCAAAGATGTTTGCTGGGTTTTTTTCTTTAGCTGCAGGTTCTAACTCCATGGCATGGGTGAAGAAGTTCAAAAAAACTGGAGGAGGTCTAAAGAAGTCCTACCAACCTGGGAGCATGGTGTCCCTTGCACTAACTAAAGGTCTGCTAAATGAGCCCGGCCAGAACAGCTGCTTTCTCAACAGCGCTGTTCAGGTGAGAGTCTGAATTTTTTTTTAAATCCCTGCCTGTAACAAGTTTGTTTTTTTTTTAATCATATTTGTAGCATTGAGTCTCTGACTTGTTGCAGTCTTCAAACACCAGCAGTTCAAAGATAATTAGCCTAAAAAAAAGTTGCTAACAACCCAAACAAGCTGGTGTTTTTTGTCTTTTTTTGTTATAGCCTTATGGCTTTGGCTGAACTTGCAAGCTTTGTACATTAAACAAAAGCTGAGACCCACCAATCGATTGAATAGTTTCCAGAATCAGCTGAGCTTCAGCTTGATCAGCTGGGCTTGCCGAGCAGTCAGCCAGAGCCAAATAAAGCCAACCCCTTCAACGGAACCTATAGCGCTTCAGATATAATCAGCTGGAGTCTTTAATATGTGCAAGAGTTTGAGTTTGAAATAAACTCATGAATACTATCAAAAACCACCAGGAATATTATTTCCATAAAGAAAAAGTGAAGCAACTGGTGTGAAAAACAATGGAAATGAAAATCAAAAGCTTTGAGCTTCTGGTTTCCATTGATTGAAGTAAGTTTTTTACTGTGACACCAGGCTACTAGAAGGATGGTGAGCTGCCCTCTGGAAGATGAGCTGCCTGAAAGATTTTTAAATAATTAATAAATATTTGAAGAATAAATAAGCCTACAATAAATTCCAGTTTTAAAGCATCTTCACAATCTAAAGCACATAATTTAGGAAAATCCAACTTTTGATTTAAGCATTTCTGTTTAGAAGGGAAAACATACCTGTGTACGACCAGTCTCAAAACAATTACAGTCAATACATTTTTCCATCCAGTTTTTTTATGGAAAAAAAATGTATTATATATTATATTACTGTTTACATATATTACTTTCCGTCCCTTCGTTTTTTTGTTACTACCTGTCTAAATCAGACATGAATATTATGTGCATACCATTTGACATCTTATAGATTACTTTCTGGTTGTACTCTCTTGTCATACCCAAATGATTTAAATAACTAAACAAACTTTGATATCAGAAAAGAATGATCCAAGTAAATATTGTAGAAGAAAAACCAAGTAAATATTGTAGAAGAAAAATAAAAAAAAACATACAGCCTGGTATGGTTTCATAATCCTCAGACAGCCAGCATGGTCAGGGCTTCGCTTCTTTTCCATTTGCACATTCTGAAGGAAATCACTCAGAAAACCAACCTAGTCAGTAGAAGTTTAAAACAAGACGTGTTAAAGTGGGATAAGTTTGATTTTCGTCACTAATCATAGCAGTGATTTTTGTTTTATGTCACCAATCTTTTGAACCTCCACAGGTGCTTTGGCAGCTGGACATTTTCAGGAGGAGTCTGAGGCAGCTCTCTGGTCACTTCTGTCTTGGTGATGCCTGTATTTTCTGTGCATTAAAGGTACGTTTTTAAATGAACATTTGTTACAACTTTTTTTTAAAATCTTCAACTACGATCATATATTTAATGTTGTAGAAATGTTTCTCAGAGGTGAATGGCTGCCTTTTGCTCTCTCAGAGTATTTTTAACCAGTTCCAGCAGAGCAGGGAGCGGGTCCTGCCCTCTGACAGCCTGAGAAACGCTCTCGCTGAAACCTTCAAGAATGAGCAGCGCTTCCAACTCGGCCTGATGGACGACGCTGCTGAGTGTTTTGTCAGTGGCTCTTTGGCTTTTATTCAATATCATATTTTTAGGCACTTTCTCCTTATCTCTGTGTCATGAGATACTAAAATTCATTTAGTCATTTTTCCTTTATGTTTCAATAGTTTACTAGAATATATATATATACATATATTAAAATGTTTTTACTTCATGTGGTGTATCTGTGCTGCTGGAATTCATGTGATGTTTTTTTTTTAATCTGCTCTTATTTTGTACAAGCAGGAGAACATTCTGGAGCGAATTCATTTGCACATAGTCTCAGACACATCAACTGACTCCTGCTCATCCAAATCTTGCATCACTCATCAGAAGTTTGCCATGATGCTTTATGAACAGGTAACCAAAGTCTTTTATAGATCATTGGCTCCTAAACTCTGTAAATTTATTAACTTAGAACAAAAAAATGTTGCGTAGAACAAGAGTCTAGGTGTTTTATTACAAAATAAAAGCAGTTGTTTTTGTTATGCAGTTCGTGTGCCGTTGTTGTGGTGCATCTTCAGACCCGCACCCCTTCACAGAGTTTGTTCACTATGTATCGACTACAGCTTTATGGTGAGTGTTGGACGTCCAGTTCACTGTTATCTGGAACTGATCTGAAGCCCAGTTGGTGATAAATAGATCAAGTTATCATTGTTAATGAGAATAAAGCTTAAATCATTGCATCCTGGCCTTCGCCATGTTATTAACATCCTCTGATGTCTTTTGTTCATTTTACATGTTAATTCACATAAAGGGTTTGTAATGAAGCTGAGATCCAAAGAAAGCTGATATTAATCTCAGATTTTTATGTTTAAAGTGACCTTCTGTAAGACTTGTTGTTTGTTTGTATTCCTTTAGAAAAAACTCAGTTAAAGAAAAATCCTTCTCTCAGGTGTATTTTAAAGACAAAACAAATGCAGTCATTTTTGGCTGGAATTAACTTTACAGTGGTTAAAGCCCAAAGTTAGATTTGAACGGTTGGACCTTAGAAAGGACTGGATTGACATGCATACAGTTTGCATTATTAAACTTAAACCAAAGAGAAAAGATTTACAGATAAGTTTAAAGTAAAACGAAAGACAGGATTTTAATAGATGTGCTCCTGGAGCCTAAACATGCTAGTAGACTTAAATAACAGCAATCACTAAGATCTCACCTTAAAGGGTAGCAGCTCAGGGTGAAAATAACACATCCTTCTCTTGTAAACATATGAAAACTGAAAACAAAGGTGTAACACTTTCTAATTTATGTTATTTAAAACATAAATCTGTAGTTACAATCTCCTTCACCACATCTATTATTGGAACCAGAGTTTCTGTCTTTTACATCAGTTTTCACAACCTATTTATGAAACGCAACAAAAAAAAAAAAAAAAAATACCCCCAGAAACCCGATTCTGACATTTGCAGAGTTTAATGCAGTAGTACGGTTTTATTAAATGTTTTAGTAAATTGCTTTCAGACATCCTGTGTAATATATGTTTTCTTTCTGTCTCCCTAATCAGCCAACAAGTTGATCGGACACTGGGAAAGAACGAGCGGCTCAGGTCGGACATGTTTGGGGAACTGCTGCAGGCGGCAAACAGCACCGGTGACCTTCGAAGCTGCCCTGTATGTTATGCTTTTATTGACTTTTAAAAAAGATAATTATATATATTAAATTAATCAGAATGGGTGATCTGATGAGGATTTTTTTTTTTAATGATTGGGAATTAAATGTACTTTTTGTTTATCCCACATTTTGAAGTCAGTTTATGGATTAAAACCTTAAGGAGAATTTAATTCAATTCAATTCTTCAGTTATGAAGCACGTTACATAGATGACTGATACTTTTAAGCTTTTTTATATTAATGATATATTAATGTAGAGTATGTTTTTTCTGTTGAGCTTTTGACTCAGACATCCATCTGAATTCAGGAATTATTGAAAATTTTTCATGTTAAACGTGGCCTTGAATAAACTCTTTGGATGATCGGTTTGATGTTGATGTTAAAATGAACAGAGAAATGAATCCTGCAGTGGTTCACAGTAGAGTCTGTGTTTTTCACTCTTGTGCAACTCAAGGGCTGGGGTGAGAGTGTGGAAAACAAATATGAGGATAGAGATAGTCTTAAAGGTTTTATCCCTGTTTGTTTCGTTTTTCTTTAGATTTGCTCCTCTTGCCTTCCCTTTCAGTTTGCATTAGTTTAGTGGAGCTTACTGCTCTGTTCTCCTGAACCCAGGAATCTTCTCGCATCTCCTTCAGCTGCAGTCTGCTCTTAATAAAATGGGTTTGCCTGCTTTCTTTATTTTAACTTGTTGCGTATTAAATAATGTACTGCGACTTTAATTTGAGCCAAATCTTAATAGAAAAACCTGAAGTGTAGTTTCCATCGACACATCTATCGGACCAAATCAAAGTTAAAATGTACTGACTCCAAATGTTTTTTTTTTGTTGTTGTGTATTATGCATGTTTTCAATGTTTTCCACTTAATATTTGTAGAGTTTTTCAGTAAATGTTTGCAGAAGTGCAGTGATGGTGAATTTGGCTGAGAAAGATGATTTAAAAAAACGAAACAAAAAAAAAGTTGTTTTTTTTTTAACATCTTTTAATAATTATAATGAATATGATCCAAAAAGAAAAAAAACATTTTTCATCCTCATTTTATAACTTTTATTTTTTTATTTTTTTATACATATATACTGAAAACAGCTTCTCCATCTGTACTGCTTCCTACTTATCATAAGGTTGTGTGTGTTTGTGTT
>JAUZNJ010099224.1:0-48046 GCA_034780135.1 Jordanella pulchra
AAAACACTAGCGTTTCTCTCTCGCTTTTTTGTAACGAGTAACTAAACCACACATTGAAAATGTATCGGAGTAAAAGTGTGCAATTAAGTTCAGAAATATAGTGAAGTAAAAGTGAAAGTTATCAAAAAATTTCCTACTCGAGGAAAGTATGAAGTACTCCAAAATATACTTAAGTAAAGTAGTGAAGTACTTTTACTTCGTTAGTATACAACACTTTGAAACTGATCTAAAATCATTATCAGCTAAAACAAGGTACCTTAAAACATTTCTTTCAAACCAATTTACACGGTGGTGACAAACTGAGACAAAATGTGAAATCAACTCTTATTGAACATTATTTCTCCTAGCAAAGAAAAAAACAAATCATACTTACATGTAAGATAACATCCAGGTCTATGTGTCTATCAAACTGGAGAGCATCTCTTTCAAATGAATCAGTGAAAATAAAACCTGGTTTTAATGTGTTTTTGATCAGTCATCAGACTCAAAAGATGACCCTTGTTCAACTATAGTTTTTCTATTTAGACCATTGTTATGGTTTTCAGTCACGAAGCAGCACATATAATTTCCTGTATCTTTGCTTTCAGTACCTAACCCTTACATAGGCGATGTAGCTTGTACTGACTCTTCTTTTTAATTTGTTTATTTCCATTTATAGAAGATACAGCATATGATCTTAATGTAGCATGCAGTGATCTCTTTTCTTTAACATTTGCTGTTGTTTGTGCCATAAAAGAAAAAACTGACCTTAATTTTCTGTTTCCCTAAATAAAAGGGAACACTTTTCCTAGCCACTGTCCATTTAGTTTATTTTCTCATTACTGACAGTGAGGAGGAGAAAATCTCCTGATATGATCTATATACTAATTAGTACTTTGAAAAGGAGAACATCTTTACCATCACAAATATAGACATGTAGAGTTTGCTAAATGCTACTGCAGCTTAGAAGAAATATTGGCTTTGGTAAATAGACACTAATATTGAGCTTTTTTTGGTCAAAAAACAATTTAGTTTGATCAGATACATGTAAATCTGTAAAAGGACCTCATACTCACTGTAAAATAAGGAAGAGGGGCTGTAAATCCTTCCTAAGAGACATTCAGACAAAAGTTATGCCATTAGGATTTTACAAAAACAATGTATATGACAATGAAAATATGGCTATAATATGTTTTATAGAAGAAACATAAATAATTGGTTGTGAGTGAATGATATGCATTTTTTCTTGCTCTAATTAACACGCCACTTGATTTGTTTAAATCTAGGAATAAAATAAATTATAATACTATCATAATGATGGTCTTCCTGCTGACCTTTAGAAATAAAAAGAAAAGCAGAGTTATTATTAAATATATATCTTTCTTAGTGGGATACAAAATAATATTGTAGGTAATCTTCAATACAATTTGTTTTTGGGGTTTCATTTTATAACATTGACTGAAATACCCAGTGTAGACACCCTTCAACAAAATATAGACTTGTGTCACTCAGTACAAGCAATCCACCAAATATTAAAGACTGATTAAAAAATTCAGCATTTTAAGAAAGTAAAAAAAAAAACATATCCATTAGCAAAGTGAACAAGTTTAGTTATCTTGGTGAAATTGCTTTTAGCTTGGTTTAATATTAGATGATGGGAAGTAGCAGATTTCCTGTTGTTTTTGTTCATTGTATATAAATAGCTTTATGCTGCTTGTTGTTTTGGACTTCCATTACTTGTATTAGTTACAACCACAACTGTTCTCTACTCCTGTGGGTTTTTCAACCTCAGACGAGAGTGAGCCAGCTATATTGTGATGTAACCCCCAGATCAAATGACCAAAAACTCCAATACACAGTGTTACAGAAATCTACAGTCCAAGAAAAGAAATTATAAATAGATAATGGTTGACTCAAGATTTTGTATCTAGTACCTGTAAATAATTGGCTGAGATCAACCAGCAAGCATGGTTTATTTCATAAAATCCTCGGCTGGTTAGTATATGGTTAATATGGCTAACAGTACACCATCCTGTCAGCAAAGAAAACATAATAAGAGAAGTTTTCTCCCTCATCTTTGAGTCCCTGTTAATCATACATGTGTATCACCATAAACTTTGAAGGAAAAAATAAAAAACATTTCTGGCCTTCTCTTATCAGGTTTTACTGGGATCTATTGATGCTACTGTTGATGATGGGCAACCTAATCATCCTGCCTGTCGGTATCACATTCTTTCGAGATGAGAACACTGCTTCATGGATCATCTTCAACGTGGTCTCTGATACTCTCTTCATGGTCGACCTGGTTCTAAATTTTAGGACCGGCATCATGAAGGAGGACAGCACAGAGATACTGCTTGATCCAAGGTCAGTTGGAGCACAGAAGTGTATATTTTTCTTTATTTTTCATTAATGTGTTTCCCTGGCTACCACTGAAGAATCTGTTCAAGATATTTGTATGCATGAGGTGGAAAAGGTGAATCAGGACTGCGTCAGTCAGGTTCCACTGTACTGTTGATGAATACCAAACCCTTTTTCGTGCAGAGTAAATGCTAGAGTTACTTTCACATTAGTACGGTAGCAAATGAGACCTGTGTCTCCTCTTGCATCTACCTTTAACTTAGGGCAATCCGGCAGAAATATCTGAAGACCTGGTTTCTTGTGGACTTTGTGTCCTCTATTCCTGTGGACTATATCTTTCTGATGGTGGACAGTCTGGACTCTGAAGTCTACAGGACGGCTCGGGCACTGCGTATAGTCCGCTTCACCAAAATCCTTAGCCTGCTTCGGCTGCTTCGCCTCTCCAGACTCATCCGCTACATCCACCAGTGGGAGGAGGTTAGTGGCAAACCAGATACAGAGGACGCTTTAGACACTTCTTATGACAGTTTATTCTAACAAATATGACAATAAAAAAGTATATATTGAAAATTATTTGACAAAATATTAAAATGCCAAGCTTATTCAATCCTGTTGTTCATTTTGCTCTCAGATCTTCCACATGACCTATGATCTTGCCAGCGCCATGGTGAGGATTGTAAACCTGATTGGTATGATGCTACTTCTGTGCCACTGGGATGGTTGTCTCCAGTTTCTGGTCCCTATGCTTCAGGACTTCCCATCTGACTGCTGGGTTTCCAAAAACCTGATGGTGGTGAGTCTCTACCTCTGTGTCATGCTTCACAGATTGTATTCGCTAATTTTGTGTTAAAGAACACAGGAAGTCCAAAACTGAACTCAACAGATAACATAAAAAACAGCAGTGCCTGAATTTCCTGGCCACAAGCTCCAATTACATTTATTGGGATATTATGTGCCACAAAAATACAATGTAGGGCAGATCTGCTATTAACCCTCTTCAGGCAGATGTTGCAGATTTGCAACAGCTAAATGCTACTTAGCTAATTACTCCACATCCATATTTTAAGAGCTTTTGTTACTCAGAAGTATAACAGAAGGACTTAGTTGTGCATTTGCAACAAACAGTTTCCATCCAGCTCACCAGATGGAACTCGGTGTCACTGAAACAGATTTTCTAAGCATCAATTTTATGTAAGTATCACCAATTTCCCTTTTTTTGAAATCAATACTACATAAGATGAGTCATGAATGTGTATGGATATGACACATGCCAAGTAGTAGATTTTATCTCCTCTTGATTTTTCACCAGAGGCATCTCGATTTCAATGTTGTGGATTTGCAACATGTGCCCAAACAGGTACCAATGGATGCTACATGCTTTATCTACTAGTTTGCCTATATTTTGAAAAAGTCTGAATTGTATATTACTACCCCATATGTTCATTTTCTCCAGATATCAGATTTTTCCTGCAACTACAACTTATTTTGCTGAGGGGATTGTTTTCATCATTTCTGCAAATAGAAATGAACAGTAAAGGCTATCGGTATAAGGTCACAGCAGTAACTGCAGAGACTTTGGGATATTTTTTGACCATCGTTTCACACTTAGAGAGGGAAGTTGTTGCTAAATGATTCTTTTTATTTTATTCTGGAATATAAATGGGTCATTTTAATTTCATCTAAGGCTTTTCCACTACAGCTCTGTTGTACTGTGTATTTAGGCTTTTATTTTTGCAGAAAGGAAAACTATGTCCCACTCCCTTCATATTTGCAGCCTCTGTCTCTTTTTTTTCAAGGATTGTCTTTGCTGGGACCTGTTTCCCTATACTTACTAAAAAAGGATGCATTCCCACAGCAAGAACGTATCACCACCACATAGTTGCTTCCATGGTGGGGTTGGGATATTCAGAGTCATATGCAGCTCTGATGTCATCTCACAGTGTCTTTTGAACTGTATCCCTAACCTCTTATGACTGTTTCAAACACTGATTTGTTTTTTGCCTCTCTTGTTGTGGGCACAACTTATTCAGTCAACAGATTTGAGTATCTGAGTTATATCTTTCTAGCCCCTCCAGAGGTTTTCATGAGCCTCTCAGATGCTTCTCTGAGAGGGCTCTTGGTTTGGGGAGAGGACCAATGTTTTGAAAGGTTTGGGTTTTGGCATACTTCTTCACTGAACAGTGTTCTGTTAAATGTTCAAAGATGCAATGTTGTTTCATAACCTTAACCCGCTATAAACAGCTTCACGTCTTTCTCTCATAATTGTCTTTTGTTTTCCTATGTTGCTTTTTGTTGAGTAATTTTCACTAACAAACTTCTTAGGCCTTCACAGAAGTGCTATCTAAATCTTTTTACTAAAAAGGTTACATTTTAATGCAGTTGGTTGCAAAGGATTTCATTTTGGGGCATTATATTAAAAAAAGGATCAATAAAATATATGAATCATTTTGGGATTTTTATTTGGAAGATTGATGAGACCCATGTGATATTTAACTCCACTTTATGCACTGATTTGTATAACATGAAATCCCAATTAAATGCACAGATGTTTTCTTGGCTGTAACGTGACAAAATGTGGAAAAGTTCAGACTAAATGCATTTGCACTCCCTCTGAGCATGTTTGGTCAGTCTACACAATATTTGTTTCAGATGAAGGCAGAGGAGCTGATGCGTACACAGCGTGGCTGTTTATCAGATAGTTTCCTCTTTATCTCCCTTAATTGGCTCATGCAGCAGCACATCCTGCTGAAATGAGATTGACTATAATCATTAGAAAGATAAAAAAAGAAAACAAGAAGGGCTGTTTAATTAAAAATCTCAGCAGAGATCAGGTAGATGTGCCAGTGCACACAAACATCGAAAAGCCACAGGCGTTCGGGCTTGCTGCAGTTGATTTGTGATTGTATGAACAGCTGACTCATGTCTCAGTGGTTGCCATGAGTAAAGGTTGCTAAGCAGACTGATTCTCTGGGATTCTCCCTAGAGAAATGCACCACATCCTATGGACTATTAACATCGCTTTATAATTAGACTCAAACAGGACGTGTGCACACACATTAAGGCAACTCTTTTTAGTCCATTTTTTATGTCTCTCTGGGTTACATGTCCTGCAGCTGTTTCTTTTTCCCTCTTTGGTAATCAGAGAAGGGATTTTATTATTTATTATTAACTTCTTGCTGTTTTGATCCCAGTCAGGTGTTCAGAGATTCTTCTGTGTAGTGGAAAATTTGAGAAAGTTATACCATAAAACCCTCTGCAATGATAAATCTATTGTTCTGTTTGTGTTTCTGCAGAACGACACATGGGGTGTTCAGTACTCTTACGCTCTGTTCAAAGCCATGAGCCACATGTTGTGTATCGGGTATGGTGCCCAGGCTCCCGAGGGGATGACTGATGTGTGGCTCACCATGCTCAGTATGATCGTCGGCGCCACCTGCTATGCCATGTTTATCGGCCACGCCACCGCCCTCATACAGTCGTTGGACTCGTCACGGCGACAGTATCAGGAGAAGGTGAAACATGAGTGTTATTCATCTGCTCCTACAAAACTCTTTAAATATTTATAGAATATATATGTTAGAGGATTTGCTTAACCTGTCTAAAAATGACCCTGTTTACCCATCTTTATCTTTGATGATGAGGATGTTAGTTGGTCCCTTTTATTTAGGAAAGCTATGACAGTCTAAAATAAATAATTGTATAAAAATCTTTACCAACATAAGACTGAGTTTAAAACATCTTTACCCACTCTAAACATTTTTTAGCACTTCTTTAAATGAGGAGTTTTATTGTAAAATGCTGAATCATCATGCAGTTTTGTATAGTAATATTGTGAATCTTTTGTTATTTAGTGAACTTTCATCATACTTAGTGCTCTTTTTTAACATTTAGAGGCAAAACCCTAAATATAAATGTTAACTCCATTTTTACATCATATATCTATATATATGTGTTTTATTTATAAGAAAATAAAAACCTTAAATATAAATATAAATATAAATATATATATATATATAAAATTTACATGCTAGATCTGAATATATGTCTTGAATCTAAATTTATTTATGATATCTTTGCAAAGAGATGCCAGTGAGAAGAGGAGGTAGACTGGGTCCCTCAAGATGCCTCCTCTTCTTATTCTACTTTTTTGTTCTACTATATATAAGGGGTGTAACTAATTTTCATATATTTTAATATGTACGATTTAGATTTTGGATGATTTTAGATTAAATATGTAGATGTAAGCAATGTTGGAAGTGTTAATTAAATAGTTACCTACAGATAGCTGAGTTAGTAACTTAGTGCACAATCAAAGTAACTAGTTACTAGTCAAAGTAACTATGCAGGTACTTATGATCTAAAATGTTGAAGAATTAAACTTTCCTCTTATCAGAACTTTAAATACAACTGGAGGTTCAGTTATAAAATATAAAGTGTTTGTTATTTATATATTAATTAAATGATCATATAGCTCTGTTACTTATGTAGTCCTTTGACTACATATCTAAAAATATTTTGTACTAATCTGCACCATTTTGAGTTGCAATACAATTAAGTTGATGCGATTATGTTTTTTGATGGTAATCAAATAAGGATAAATAAGTTTAGATGCTATAGAACTTCATGTTAAAACCATTTAACTGTTTTTTTAAGCTGAAGAATTGTGCTTTTCAAGCAATTTTATGAAATAAATATGCTTTGCAATAGATTTAAAGAGGGGTTTCACAATTTTAGGAAAAAAAGACTGTATGTACCCAATATTTACTTGTGAAAAAAAAAAGTAAATCATAACTTCTGTTCAACACTATGACAGTAAAGAAGATGTGTTGATTAAAAGCAGCCAGATGTCAGTTAGTGTTGAGATGATGTGAGGAGCTTCTTTAGATGTATATAAAGCCTTTGTTCCTGCACACAATGAGGAAATCACAGGGACATTTAGTCTTTGGCTTCAGCAAGCGCTTTTTCTTTTGGAACGCTGTCATTGGCTGGATCTGAATACCTCAAATAAGTAAGAAAAAAATAAAAATCTCTACCAACAACAGCGCTTATGAACAGAAGAAAAAATTATTAGCAGAAAAATTATGTGTTTATTCCTTTTTTTAATTAAAACACAGTAAATATCTCCATTATTATGTCATATTTTTATTCACAACACTAAATATAAGATATATATTTAGCTTCACTGTCTCTTAAAATATCAATTTAAGCCAATCTGTTTAGTTTTGTTTTTTTACTGTACAATCTAACACTAACACTGACTAACACTATTTAACCCCAGCCCTTCATCATCATTACTATAAAAGTTCTTCTTCAAAGACTTTACTGAATCCTCTACATGTATAAACTTACTGTTTAAACCTTTAAGTATAATTAAACCAGTAAATTCACAATGTAGATGTTTGTTGCCTTGATTCTGGATTAGGCATAAACAAACTATCAGAGAAAATATATGAAAAGTTTTCTCTTAATGCAAATTTTTTTCTTCTGTGCCTTTCTCATTGCAGTACAAGCAAGTGGAGCAGTACATGTCCTTCCACAAGCTTCCTGCTGATCTGCGACAAAAGATCCACGAGTATTATGAGCATCGCTTCCAGGGCAAAATGTTTGATGAGGAGAACATTCTGGGAGAACTCAGCGAGCCGCTGAAAGAGGTGATGAATTCATAAACGCCCACTTTGTTTGTTCCTGCCTGCAGCACATCCTGTTGACTTTCATTCTTTTTCTCCTTGTTATTTAGGACATAGTCAGCTTTAATTGCCGGAGCCTGGTGGCAAACATGCCGCTGTTTGCCAACGCTGATCCCAACTTTGTGACTGCAGTGCTGACCAAGCTTCGCTTTGAGGTGTTTCAGCCAGCTGACTTTATCATACGCGAAGGAACTGTTGGCCGCAAGATGTACTTCATCCAGCACGGACGAGTCAGCGTTCTGACCAGAGGCAACAAAGAAACCAAACTCAGTGATGGGTCCTACTTTGGGGGTAAGGACATGGATTTTCTTTAAAGATATATATTTTTTTCTCAAAGTAAAACATTCACTTTGTCTCTTGAAATCACCCAATGCTTGTGGTAAATTAATCTTCAGAGATCTGCTTGCTCACTCGTGGGCGAAGGACAGCGAGCGTCCGTGCAGACACATATTGCCGTTTGTACTCTCTCAGTGTGGACAGCTTTAATGAGGTTCTGGAGGAACATCCAATGATGCGAAGAGCCTTTGAAACTGTTGCTGTTGACCGTTTGGACCGTATAGGTAATTTCTGGATTTTTGTTAAATCTTCAGTTTGCTTGCTATTTCCTATTTAGCCTCAGCTATTCCAAAAAATGCACTCATCGATAAATATTCTCGAACTTCCTAGGCATTTTTCAAAATTCTCCCCAAATGGACTTTAAAAATAAAATAAGTATTATAATTTTTTTTCTATCTTATAATGGATATGTATATGAAAAGCAAAGCAGATGTTTTAGTATAACATTTTCAAGCAAGACTGACCTGGGGTATGGCAAAGTTAGCTGGCTTGATTCTTATTAGATTAGATGTCTGGCCCTTTCAACTTCACATCTTCCTCATCCTTTATGTTGGTTTCCTCTGCTTCACAAGACAGTACATAAGTAAATTAGCTTTTTCACTGTGGTACTCTGTATCTGACCAGTCAATACCACATTTAATTTAAAGCGGATTTATTTTAATATGAATCATCGTGATATAACACATGTCATCCCGGGGTTATTTTAAGTCCAGAAGATCAAAACCTCTTATAGTTTCAAACTGAGTAGAAAATAAAGATAAATAAAATCAGAGGTGGGTAAAGAAGCCAATTATTGTACTTGACAATAGCACTAAATCAATATATCTTTATTGAGGTAATAGTAAAGATGATGTTTGGGAAAATGTTTGTGAGTAACTTGTGATTGTTGCAAGATAAATTTATACAGATAAATAAAAAAGCCTAAGTTGGTTTGTAATGTATATTTCTTAGAACAATACAAAGTACTTAGAATGACAGTATCTATTTAACTTTAATAAGAGTAGATATCTCACCTTAATGTTATTAATAAAAATAAAAAATAGTTAAACGTCTCCTAGAAATATATTTTTCCCCATAAAAAGTTACTCAAGTAATTGTAAATTGTTTCTGCCTAACTTTGAATAAAATAAACAGTATAAACCTTTGATTTCTGATACAACGAAATGTGTTAAGCTAATTTCAACAAATGTTGTCCTGTTTAAATTTATTTTTCTTTCAATCAACATACGCAGACAAACTCATAAGTCTCATTACATACCAGTAGTATGCCCTTTAAGAATATGTTCTGAAATATATTTTCACTAATGTCCTAACTTACAAGATTAAATTGAAAATTTTGGCTAAGGGTAAATAAAGTTTTTCGTGTGACTGTTCACACTTACCCTTTCCAGCCAGACTGACTTACGCCATATTCATTCAATACAAAGCTTCTGAGAGTTGTCAGTTACGGAGCAGGAGGCGGGAGTCTAACCTTCCAAAATTACCCATAATGCAGCAGTGCTTGTCTTTAACCATAAGAGTTAATACTGCAGCTGCAATAGACCAATGTTTTAATGATAAGTTTTATTATGTTCCAAAGAAGTCTTATTCTTAAACTTGGATTAGCTTCCAAATGCAAAAAAAACAAAACACTTTTAAGTGCTCAAATACAGGCAAAAAATGTTACTGAATTAGTGAATATTTTTGCTTTTACTCCTCTATAGGTAGGAAGAACTCTGTGCTGCTGCGAAAGTCATCCCAGGGTGGCTCTCTTGGTAGTAGTATGGGTCGGGGCGGGGGCCGGGGTGGAGGTGGTCCTGGCGCCGGGCTTGCAACAAGTGGCCTGGGTTCCTGTGACAGCATGCTGGTGCAGCAGATTGTGAAGCATGACAGCATGCCAGCCATGCAGGAAACCATCGCAGCCGCTGCAGCAGAAAGAAGTGGGATGATTGGAGGCAGTGGCGCAGTGTCCCCTCGTCCCCGCCCAGTCATCTGGGCACCACTGGTCCATGCTCCTTTGCAAACGGCAGCTGCTACCAGTAATGTAGCCATTGCTCTTATGCACCAGCAGCAACAGCAGCAGCTTCAGCAGCTGCAGCAGCATGCTCTTGGAGGGGGTTTCTTCCTGTCGTCTCCAATGATTTCTCCGTCTCCCTCGTCCACCTTCCCTCTTTCTCCACCTCGTGCTCCTGTGCTGCAGCCCCTTCGCCCTTCTGTGAGCTCTCTGATTGGGATGATGGCAATGGGAGGAATGAGTGGTTTGTCCCCAAGAGGAGGATTTCCACTCTCACCATCCTCAATGGGCCCTCCAGGTGGGTTAACATCTCCACCAGTTGCTAAAACACCACCTACT
The DNA here is from genome assembly GCA_034780135.1 of Jordanella pulchra. NCBI lineage: Eukaryota > Metazoa > Chordata > Actinopteri > Cyprinodontiformes > Cyprinodontidae > Jordanella > Jordanella pulchra. Next base: position 10,696 of record JAUZNJ010099224.1, read on the forward strand.
TCAGCTTCTTCTGGTCCTGCGTCTGTTCAGCAAGGAAGGACTGTTATCTACGGCCCCCGTTTTCAGGCTGATCACCCGTCGATGACAGCTGGGGCACATGTGACACAAACAGCTGGAGGGTCAGGGTCACCACTACACAAGATACCAGCTACCAACCCACCGGCCTCTTCCAGCTTCACATCAGATGAAATCAGGTGTCAACAAGGCGCTAAAGAGGCTCTTCTACGGCACGGGGTGAACAGCTGTCAGGGTCTGCCGGCGCTGGGGAGACTAACCCAGGAGGCCAGGCTGCTGTCAGCCTCTCAGCCCACTCTTCCTCATCGCTCCTGGGCCACTGTGCAGCCTCATCACCCTCCTCTCCACCGGAAGGCCTCTGGTGGGAATTTGTTGGCGGCACCTTTTCTGGCAGGACAGCTGGCAAGAGGTGGCAGTGCAGGAATGCTGAGCAATAACCCTACACTACAGCTGATTGCAAATATGCCATTAACTGCACAAGCACAGGCCGCAGTCCCTGCTCAGCCAGCTATGCCACAAGCAATCTCTGCAAACACTGGCTCTGTATCCACACCCACAGCTGCACACATCCCTTCTACACCTTTCTTGCCATCTTCTTCCCCTCCAAAGCAGACTAGCTTCTCCTCTGCCACACCATCACCTACTCCATCATCTCCTACGTCCATACTTACCCAGACGCCTCGACTGAAGCCAATCCCTTCAACACTGTCTTGCTCCTCCTCCCCAACCTCAGCAGGATCAGGTCTTTTGTCCACACCCCGTCCCAAACCGGTTCCTTCACCCTCTCCCCGCTCCTCCTCTCCTTCACCATCCTCCACACCTCCTCAGTCTGCTGTATCTACACCAGTTCCTCTATCTCAGCCTTATGGGCCCAGATCATCGCTTACATCTTCATCTCCCCCATCCTCTGTACTCTCCTCTTCTCCACCACATCCCCAGAGCCCCAGAAGCAAAGCATCCAGCACTCCTCCTTCTGCCTCGCCACTATCTGGACACAGTCCTACCCTGACCCCAACTGCATCCCCGATACCTACACCCACTCAGACAACTCGCACCCAGCCTTCTACTCCTATCCAGACACTCACTCCTACATCTTCCTCATCTCCTCCTGGACCGTCCTTAAGCAAATCCCAGAGCCCTACACCTTGCCTCCAGCCCTCTGTCTCTGGCTCTCCCAGAGGCTCTGCCTCAGGCAAGACCCCAAAGCCTCTTAACCCCCTCCAACCTTCAACTCCAGCCTCAACAACTCTTAGCACAATATCTTCAACAAAAGTCACTTTCTCGGTTCATCCTGTGAAGCAGACCTCTCCTGTCCTTTCTCACAGTTCCACTTCAGGCTCCAGCCATACTACCCCTTCAACAACATTATCCTCTGTAACCTTGTGTTCTGTCGATAGCTCCTCAAACTCTTCCCCCATTTCTACTAATTCCTCTGCCACCACAACTTCTCATCAACAACCTTCTACCACTGCAGCCAGTCAGACAGAACAGACACACACTTCTGCCAACTCCACCTCACCAAAAGGTGGGAAGAAGGACCCTCAGCTGGCAGCCACCAAAACAGACCCCGAGGGACTAAGGCACAAACTGCCAGCGAACATGTAAGACAAGGAAAAACATTTCATGTGACTTTTTGTGCTGGAGCCAGTGCTAAAAAGCAGAGCATTGGATGTGTAGACTTGATTCAAACTCGCCACCACGTAGCCCATGATCTAACATGAAAAAATCCTATATGTTGAATTAACTCTAGGATGTGGTTGTCTTAGAATATCAAATCTTTATGTAACTCTTAGCCAAGCAATCAAGTGAGGAGAAGGACTTCATGGGAGGGTCAAGTTGGTCATATTTGCTAAGAGGAGAGTCTACTGAAAATCCAAATGTATACATGCGTATCTGTGTTAGTGATTGTTGGAGCAAGCAGGTGAGCTGAGATGAATAAATGCTGCACTTTATTTACACAGGGCAGTTTGGAGTAGGCGTGGGCAGGTCACTAGTATCAGGATACCCAAAGTTTTTAAAGACCGTGTAAAGTAAAAAAACAAAAGAATGTGTGTTCTCACATTGCCACACCACAGAAATGTGTTTTATTAATCACCCAACTGAATTTAAATGAATTTAAATTTAAACTTTAGTTCTTAGTTGGCAACAATGCAGAGGTGGCCTCACTGCTCGCTTTTTATACTGCTGGGTCAGCAGGGGGCCAACCTATGGTGAAAGCAGCTGCATGACAGCATGAGGCTGCACCTTTAGACACACCCAAAAAATCCTGAAACACGGGAATATTGAAACCAAAATTTACTAGTATAACAGTACAATCATAAAAGGTTGGAAGACTTTTTACATGTGTAGAATAATACATTTATGACATTCATAATGTGTTTATAATAAAACTGGGGACTTACTTTACACGGTCTTTAATTATACGTTATTTAATGTTTAAAGTTCTTTTAATAAAAACCACAGCAACCGTGAGACTGTAAAGAGCTTTCTTAGGCAGTATGGGACAAGGGTTATGCTTCCCTTCCCCAACCTGTTGCTGCTCACAGCTGACCATCTGGCTAAGAGGAATCTCATAAACTATTAAATCAAGAAAGTAAAATCCAGCAATTTTGAAATAGTGTTATTTTTTTGCCCTGGGAATTAAAGAGGCACCACTGAATTAACTTCAACTGTTGTTTTATAATAAATTTTGTTTTTTAATTTTGTTCCAAATATTGGTCAGCAATTAAAAGAAGTGTTTGATGGTTGCTATTCCAATAAATGCTCTGCCATCCTTTGTTTTAAAGGGTATACATTTCGATATTTTATCGCTAAAATATTTTCCTATTGAGTAACTACCCCTTGTAAAAAATGTTTTGATCTCTGAGGAGATGCCCGTTTCCAGTCAAAAACAAACTTCTTAGTTTAACAAACATAAACCTTAAATCTATGATAGGTTATAGTCTTAGAAACAATGCTTCTCTAATGCTTCTCTATAGAGAAATTTGGTTAAAAGTTTTCGTATTAATTGTAATTACGTTTATTTAGTAACGAAGAAAACAAATGACATAATTTTACCAAAGATAGAAAAAAATATACATCTTTATTTAAAAATCAAAATTGGACATAGTTAGCATTTGGCATTAATCTACTGTACCAGTAAAAAAAATGCATTTTTACTTAACATTATGTCTCATACTGACCCATGCCTAGTCAAAGGGTTAAATTCTTTATAAATATTCTAAAGCAATATTTGTCAACTCTTTTAGTCACTGCTAAAATAAAATGACCTTTTTATGGATTTTAAATGTCAAAAATTAATGATCTCATTGATGTTGGGGTGAAAAGTCACTGTGATGTTGAAATGCAGACAGTGGAGCAGACACTTCCTGGTTTCCAGCTCCAACTCCCTGTTGCTTCTCATTCATTTCCAAAGTGTAAGTTCTCATCAGAATAAAAATAATCACATTGAAACTCACTGTAAAGTTGATACTCATATGGATTTGAATAATTAAAAGCAGTACATGAGTAGTTTTGTTGTCCCTGACGTGTGTGGTGTTTAGTTTTATAACAATACAAAAATCCTAAAATCTACATGTTCACTCTAACAGCTTCTGTAAAACTGTTCTATGTGTGCAATACACAACGCGGCTCAACTGTGCACCGTGGCTTACATGATTTCGTTCCACCCAGCTTCCTGTAGTGTACATACGTGTGGCTCTGTTGTGTGCTTCCTCACCCGTCGGCCTCTTTGTCTTTCATCTGCTGTCTGTCTAGCTGCCTTTCATCTGATTTTACAGCTCTGGTTGCTAACCATTCCTCTGACGCTTGCAGACTCCCTCTCCGTTTTTTTTTTTCTCTCGGTTTGCCCAACACTTTGCTCGCTCATGTTCAGTTGGCGGCATCCTCCTTATGTCGCCATGTGACACTGTTTCAGCAACATTTGCAGTGATATTTGATGTTTTCTGTGGGTAGCAACAATACATTTCAATCTTTACCCTTGATGCCATGTTGCCTAGACTATATATGTACAAATATATATATATATATATATTTAAGGACCAAATGTTTTATTTTTTATTTATCACAGCTTTAGCATTTAAAAAGGAAAAGTAGCAAATGATGCAATCAAAATGAATATGTTGAGTGTGGCATTTACGTTAAGATGATGAAAGTGTGTGTGATGATGATGATCATGTTGAGGAGAAGTTGATGATGCTGATGTACATTTGGACGTAAGAATAAAACTGATTTAGTATCAATTTGTGTTCAGAATTGTGCTAATTTATATACTCAGGATATCAAGTTTGCATCAATTAGTTTTTTTTTTTATCTTAAAGTTTTTTTTCACAACTTGAATCAAACTCCTTATTTTCTGTCATCAAATTCTTCCCAATAGCTTGCTGTCTTTTTTATAAACCTCCTCCTGACCGAATGGTTGTGACTAAATCAGGTTTGTAGGATTTAGTTTTTAGCCCTGCCTGTTTTTTAGATACTATATGTGACTGGGTTTAGAGCTTTTGTTGTTGTGAACATTCAAATATAAAGATTTTCTTGTGCTATAAGCCATGTTCTAACTATTTTACAGTCTGATGAAGACAGTTATTCAGTCTTCAGTACACTTATCTTCATCACAGAGGAACCTTAAACCTCTTGGACTGCATCCTGTTCTGTTTTTTCTGTGTATATATAGTCATTGCACTGAACAACAGTTCACTGAAAAAAAACCCATAAGGTTAAGAAGGATGTATGTTAGCTGTGACCCTGGAGGACAGAAACCAAAAAAATAACAATTGAAACTAAGCATCAGCTAGTTCTTCCTGTGAAACACTTGCGCTTTGATACAACTCTACACTACAGGGATTTAGAAAAAGATAAGCTAAAAAGTCTCATAAGCTATAAAAGTTCTCTTTAATCAAATAAAAGCGTCTAGGATCCTCTAGAAATACAATTTCTCCTGCCTTCTTTAGCTCATGAATGTGCAGAACCCCTGTGGTGGGCTGGCGACCTGTATGGGCTGAACCTCTTTCGCTCAAAGACTTCTAGAGACAGGCAGGAGCCCCCTGTGATCCCTGATGGAGAAGCAGGTATAAAAAATGGATAAATGGGTGTGAGAAAATAATCTTCTCTTATGTTCTCCCCACCATCTTTATTCCTTGGAATTTACAGTTGACATTTTAGGTGTTAATTCTGTGTTTTTTGTTGGAGATGAGTGAAATTGAAGGGACTCACAACGTTTCATGGTTTCTCTTGTCTGTATCACCGACCATACATGATAAATACAGTGAACGTGCTCAGCATTTTTCAGTATTGGTGTTGCTGACGTTTTAAAATTTGAATTGCCCATCAGCATGGTAAGTGTTGCTCTAACAGTCACTAAAATGTGTCTGAAAAAGTCATCTGGTATTACTGCTCATGAATAAAGCATAAGCTATCAAATTTTGGTCCAAAACAACTTGAGAATAGTCATTTTTACAGTAAAACCCAGCTAAAAGTTAATTTTGTAGAAAAATAGGAATATGTTTAAGAAAAAACACACAAGATTCACGCAGCTGCAAGGATCTCTTTAACACAAAACTACAAAGGCCTTTAGCATACTCCTGCACACCTCAAGGAACTCTAGATCAAAACCAAACAAGCTGCTTGTTTGACTTTACAAAATGAAGTTTCTGTTTGAGCAGAACTTGGGGTGGGCCTTTTGATAGTTTTAATTGTTAAAACTCCCTTACAAAGAAATATGTAAAAATATAAAAATCTAATGTACGCACAAAAAGAATTAAAAAATAAACCCGGCCTAAAATGTAACAGATAAGCTCAAATATAAAACTCTTTGCATGTAGGGAGAAATTTAACATTAACAGATAGTAGTGTTATTTTAAGGTTAAATAGAGAGCCATAAACCCATTAAAGTCCTGGGTAATTGTATAGAAAAAAATCAATGCATGGAGCTGAATAAAAGAAAAAAGGTAATAATTTTCTGTAAAAAAAAAAAGAGCATTTAAAAATTGGCTAATACAGCTAGAAACCACCAATCAGCCTCTAAATCTGGATGTAGTGATGAAATCAGATCTGAACCTTCACAGACACATAAAGACAGTAAAAAGGTTAAACTACTATCATCTAAATAAAAATCTCCTGGGAAAAAAATGACTAATATATCAGCAAGAATTAAAAATCTATTTCATATATACATAGCTACTGCAATGGCTTCTTTGCAGGTCTGCCCAGAAAATCGATTAGACAGCTGCAGCTGATCCAGAATGCTGCTGTCCACATCCTCACTAAAACTAAGAAAGTAGAGAACATCATCTAAGTTCTAAAGTCTTCACACTGGCTCTCCGTCTCTTAGAAAACAGACCTTTAAAATACATCTGTTTGTTTATAAATCAATGAAAGGCTTACTTTACAGACTTGTTTTCAGCAGATACCCGGAAGCAAACATAGAGAAGCGGCTTTTAGTTCTTAGACTCCTCTAATCTGGAATGAATTCCCTGAAAACTCTTAAACCTATGAAACCGTAGGTTTCTTGTAATCAAGATAAAAATGTTTTGTTTAGAGTGGCCTCTGACCATGCTGTCTAAACACAATCAGTTTAAGTTTGTAGTTCACCTTTCCTTTCTTTTTTGATCAATCGTTTTTATCTTTTTTTGCTACTGAAATGTGCATAAGTTTATTAATGTAAACATAAATAAACTTGCGTTGCCTAAAGATACAGAAATTAGAGAGCTTTCCTCCTGTTGCTGATCTTTGATTTTTTTTCTAAAGGGTTTTAAAAACAATCTTAGGATTCTGAAACGGAAAACTTTTAAAAGAGCCTAAAAACGCTGTATTTCTAAAAGCTCTGTTTTTTTATTTCAATGTAGCTGTCATAAAACTTGCAGTTAAATAAAAATTCCTACGGTATGTTAATATGAGAATCACTTAAATAATACACTGATAGCTCAGAATGCAACTCAAGTTCAAGATATTTTAAACAAAAGCTGCCACTCTCAAGATGTATTTCTGTAATTTCATTAAAATGACACAGTAATCACATATTTGCACTGTATAACGGTGTTTCGTCAGTGCAGGTTTACTTAGAGAACCACTTTAGACTTCGATGTGACCCTGGTGACTCAGACTCAGACGTGATCTCTGAGAGTCGGAGGTTCTGTGACTCAGCCACAGCTTGCTGTGCAATGAAACAACTTCCAGTGTGTATTATTTAAAAGTCGTCATTCTTCCATCACAGGTGCTCCTTCTCCAGGATCTCCAACCCTAATCCTTTACCTATCATTAGAGAGCAGGCAATTAGAGATTTAGGTTTACAACTGTAAATGTGGGAACACTGAAGGCTGCTGCTGCTGAATGAAATACAATGAACCCCAACCTTCAGTTTGTACTAAAACACCTGCTTCCCCACCTCTTGCAATGTCATTCAGTGTCACGTTTATTCTCTTTCATTAGTGACACAGAAATCTGCAGAGCCTTAGTGCTTGCTCGAAACCATCAATTACAAATTTAGAGCCTTTCTGCATTTTTTCCAAAGGGACTGAAAATGGTTCCTTTGGAAGAATTTGTCTAATCTCTCTTTGCATCCTTTAGTATGCAGAAAACAACTTCAATCAGACAAATTATTTGTTGTTTATATTATTGACATGTAAAGGGTGGTCAGAATAGATTTATTCTACAGAGAAACTAGCGATGACTTTCTTTTTCATTTGTCGATTTTTTTATTCCCTTAAGGAACTTTACTGTGTATTCATTATATTTTGCATTTTGTAAATAGTTTTGGGTGTAAACTTTTCCTCTGTGCCACAACTTCTGGCTCTTCTACAGCTGCCCTGCATCTGTTTCATTAACTTCTTCAGAACTCAAATTTTCTAGCAGAAATACTCATCTGCTGGTCTTGCTTACTGGTTTCACAAAATGTATTAATAAACCAGCATGTCCATGCATGATCTCTGCAATGTCTGTACTACAACCTCAAGACATCACTTCTTAAACATTTTTATTATTATTTAATATTTAGCACTTATATGCACAGGCTACTTAGGTTGTTTTTTCTTAAAATCTATACTGCATTTGTTGTGAAACATGCTGCATCAGACACATGGCAACCTTGAGTTTGTGCAGGCCTGGAGATAGGTTTTAAAACTGCCAAGGTCTCCTGTACTGTCAACAAATAATGGCCAAAAAGATACAAATACACAGATAATAAACAATCCAGAAAACAAAGAAACAATTGGCATCTCTCAAATAACCATAATAGCTTTGGTTCTTACAAATATTTAACAATATGAAAATGTAGGACAACTTTAATGTATTGCTCAGACTAGTTCCCTACTAATTTATATGTCAAAATGCAAGATTTTTCCAAACCTGGATCATACAGACGAAAGAAAGAAAGAAAGAAAGGTACTGTAGAGGCCTCATGTAAAGAGACACCTTCTGGAAAATCAGAATTCTAGGCTGCAGAGTGACCACTAGGTGGCGGAAATGCTTTAAAAATCACTTATACGCAGCAGGAAGGAGAGAGTTGCGTTATAGATGTGGTTTAATGTCTTCAAAGCAAATTTACAGAAACATGAGAGACAATGAATACTTTCAGACAAACTCTAGTTCGTGAAATGAAAATCAGAGGTCACTGTGAAGTGGGTGGAGGTTTGATGGAAGGAACAGCCTGAATTACCAGCCATGAAAAGAGGTGGTGGGGAGAAAAACTGGGCTTGTAATTGGTGCCTGTCACTTTGACTCTAAAATAGGCCCAGAAGGAAGTCTCGACCCTCTGGAAACAGAACTAGACCACCAGGGAGAAGGCAATGCGATGCATGTTTTTATTCTTTGATAAACTGCAGTGTAGTAGCAACATGTACAAATATATTCATACACATAAGGACACGAAGAGAGAGAGAGCAATAGCAGTGAATCCACAGGTGGCGGAATCCTTCCTGCTTTGCTTTAAAACAGGTTGCATTAAAACAGGTTGCATGTGCTGCTGCAAGTTCAACCACAGACTGAGGGTAACTCCTCCACAATGATTCATCTGAGAGGCTTAATGGGAGGTAAAACAGTTCAAATTGCACAATAAATCAGGTGCTACAATGTACAGTAAAAAAGATAGCAAACATTTAATTGCCTAGAAAACGAACACGTTTTTATATAGTAAAGTGCATCTATTTCTAAATGAAAGAATCCAATTGAGAGCCACTGTGGGTAAAATGAAGGTTGGTGCTGTAGGTTAAACTGAAGTTTTCATTTAGATAAAGTGTATTTGACTAAATTGTTTGACGTTACTAAATTGCTGAATTTAGGACGATTAATCTTTTTTCACGCAGCTTGCTGCTCTGTAAATTGGGGTACTGGTCTTAATAATATTAACGTTGAGAAGTAGTTGATTATTCTCTTTCTCTGGCCAAATACTTTGAAAGAACTATGTTTGTGGAGTCTTTCTTTTAAATGGCTTTACAAGATTAGATTAGTGTTTATTGCTTTGAAAACGTAAACTGAAGAATCGTTAGAATGGCTGTAATTTATACAGATTCGATTCGTTTTTTGCCCTTCACATTAGAGTTCATATTGAGATAGATAGTCTAAAAGAATATAAAATGTTCTGTTATTTGTAACAAATTAACAGAAAAATATTGACATTATTGCTTGAAAAAAATTGTTAAAAACTATTAGCTCAATTACATCAGAGCTTCATATTACCTAATTTAAATGTAAAATCTGTTAATAAATATTTCACAGACATTATCACAACAGAATATTTCCTTTTTGTACAAGACAGAATCTAAATGGTGATAGAATTAAATTTAAAAAATAAAATGATGCAATTTTAAATTATTTTTAAAGCCCATATTTCTTTTGTGAACTTTTGTTTTCACACTATAAACACTGGAAAAAAAAAGGTAAACTGACAAAAACACTGGAAATAAGGTAGACTGATGACGCATATTGTTCACAAGTAGCACAAAACTTTTCTTTCTGGTAGCATAACCGCAGAGCAAGCACAGATTTAAGGTTTTGGGGGGGTGGTAATACAGGTGGGCTGTCTGAGTTGACCGCAAATTATATATAGACTTCCTGCACCCTCGATACAAAACCCACCAGCTCACACAAAGACAGACACGCACACAGACACACACTGCAGGAGCTACATTACAGCAGATAAGGATGAGATTTAAGCTTTGAGAAAGAAAGGTGATTCCCATCCCCATAACCACTTCAAAAACAAAGCATAAGCATAAAGTCGTCAAAGTTCTAGTAGCAGGGGAAAGAAGCTGCTGTTATGTCACACATAAAGACCACAGAGCTGAGTCTGGGGGTGGGGGGATGGGAAGGGGACGCTACACACTCGTAATTTAGATCAACTATTATAAAAGACCCAAAACACAAAAAAGTGGAGTAAGTCCCTATTTTTAAGACCAGGAAAAATATTCTTAAGAACAGACTTTTTTTGACTTTTGTACAATCTGTAGAATTGTTATTCCCTTAAAGAATTTTACTGTTTATTCCTAAAATTTTGCACTTTGTTAGAGTGTAAACCTTTCCTCTGTGCCACAACTTCTGGCTCTACAGCAGCTGCCCTGTTTTATCAACTTCTTGTGTATCATTCAGAAGTCAAAGTCTCCAGCAGAAATGCTCATCTGCTGTTCTTGCTTACTGGTTTCACTAAATTCATTAATAAACCAGCATATCCCTGCACCATAATCTCTGCAATGTCTCTACTACAACCTCAAGACATGATTTCTTCAACATTTTAATTTGTTACAATATTTAGCACTTATATCTATTTAAAGGGAACAAAAATTCAAGCACCCTGGATTTAAGAACAAGTGGAAATGCAATCCAACCTCCCGAAACCTATTAACCCTTTAAAGCCTGGATCATGAAATAATTGACAGAAAATTCTGATTTTTTTAAAGTTAGAGTTGTCATTGACTTTTCTGACAAATGAAATAAAAAAACATATATTTTGTATAACTTAAATTAGAATGTTTATTTGCATCAATTTTAATAAATTGGGCAATTCTGTATAATCCTTTGTACATTTTCTCTTCACTATATGTGTCTGATTTTGTAAGTCAAGGTTTTCAAGAACAAAAATATCACACTGATGATGCAGAGGTCTCAAAAACTCATGTATCAAATATGATACACTTAGCTTTGGATGAACGTGGATTGCTTTGTCCACTGCAATTTGAATCATAATGAACTCTATGGAAAAAAAAAAAAAACATAAGGTTGCCAAATCCTCCAAATTATTTATCTTGTTAAACTGAAACTGAAATTAACTGATAAGATAAAAGTAAAATCTTGGGCTTGGTTTAGAAAAATGAACAGTAAAAAAGATCTATACCAAAGAGATCTATATTTTATCTAAAAAAGACTTTACTTCAGTTTTATGCAGAAAATATTTATAAAAACAAATTAAGACAATACAGAACCTATACAGAACCTGTTGATTCTTGCAGGGTTTCAAAGGGGCCGGTACATATATCAAGGAATCTTCAGGCAAGAGGCTGGGTACAGGTTGGACGGGTTGCCACTCTGTAACAGGGCAAACAGAGAATCTTGGGACTCTGTTGGAGTGTGAGTCTGCTTAGAGAACAGAGGGTGAGCTGGTTTCATTTACATTTGAGGCATGATTCTGAAGGAACTGGTTATTGGCAACTCTGACAGGAAGAAAAAGCAGACTCCATGTTTCCATGTAGAAAAACCCAGAGGTGTGAATTGGAAACCAGGACCTGTTGCCTGCAAGGAAGAATCTCCAACTGTCCTGCCCTGCAACTGTGCAAAACCAATTTTTTTGTCACAACTGGGAAGCATCAATAACTTAGAATGCTCTTGTTTTATGGCTAGCTCAATCAGAGTGGTTTCCTTATTTAAGAAAATACTAAAATGGTGTTTCTCTTTCAAAAAAAGAATGGTTAGAAATGGATTTCAACAACTTAAATAAGTAAAAAACTGAAATATTTTTCAATTTGTATTCACCTCTTTTTACTTAAATACCACTAAAAGGTGCAACCAACCTTCTTCATATGTAAATGTATGTATGTATATATGTAAAAGTCTAATTAGAGAGTGGGATTTATTATAATTTTAAATACATCTGCTCGGTAAAGGCCCTAGATGTTGGTTAGGGAACATTAGCGCATTAAGTGGATTTAAATTCAATTCAATTCAAAATACTTTATATATCCCAAAGGGAAATTAAATAATACAACCAGATACAATTTTAATTACATTTAATGAATTATAGTTTTAATTAAAGATATAACCAGATAGGAGAATCTTTCCATAATATAGCCGCAAGCTGTGACATACACTCCACGGATCTCATTGTTAAGAGTAGAGACTCATTCATGAAGCTGAGTCTTTAGACTTCTACAAACAATGTAGGGTACAGAGTAAACAAAAAGAGGTTTTAGTCAGATCGGTCTGAAATCTAACTTATTATCTTATATAGCACACATATCATGCTTAAAACACAATCCTAACAGCGAAACATGGCAGCGCAGCATCATGCTGTGGGGATGCTTCTCTCCAGCAAACAAGCTGAAGCAGATCAGAGATGATGGAAGAAACCATGTTAAAAACTACGAGGGGGTTGAGGTAGAGATTCATCTTCCTGATATACAAGCAGAGCTATAACACTCATAACTCTCATAACAGAGCTATAACTCTCTCTCTTTTGATACAAATAAATGTGGAGATATATAGATATACATTTTATATGCCTTTTCGTTTTAGTTGTTCCTTTAATAAGTTTTATTTTTCATGTCCTAGTAGCAAAAAAATACTGGTACAGACCTAGCGTCTGAGATAGGCATCCAATCAAAATTCATGGTTATTTTGTATGGGGGAATTGGTGTATTTCTTTTTATTGCTGTGGTCTTCTTTGGTAGCTGCTGAGGAGAAGTTTCCATTCTGTGCTAATTTGATTAACAATAACACATCTTATCTTCAATTAGATGTGACTCCCTCAGCAGTTTCTTGATTTCTGGTTTGTTTGAGTGATTCACAAAAAAAAGTCATTCTAAAAAGTCCCTTCTGTTGCCCTTTGAGCCTCCACACTGGATATGATACATCCTCTGTGCGAGTTTCATTTATCACAGTATGGTTTCCTTTTTACTTTACTTATCTGCCAGTCGCATTGGGTTTGGAGCTCTGCTTCTCCATCCATAGTTTCTGGTTTGGGGGAACATTGCTGAATCATAAGTTTATTCATTCAATTTCGACTGAAAACGCTTTTTGCGATCTGACAGGTAATCTTGTGGCAGATATCCCTCAATCAGCTGTCGCTGCCCACCTCTGCTCAGAGATGCCCGGTGGAGGAGGTGGAGGCGGAGGAGGAGGAGCCCACCTCTCTCCGACTGGCACCGCTGTGGGCCTATCGGACCTTGGACGAACCCTCCCCGTGTGCCCTGCCCACCTCGGCGGTCTCCCCTCTAGCCCTGTCAGAGCCAATCCGGCGACTGGGTGTAATAACTAGGACAAGCCGCTTCCTGGTTCTCAAAAAGGAGGAGCTGGGAGTCGAAGTGGGCGAACGGAGGCAAAGCACTGCGTGGAGGGGGTCAGAGAAGCCCAGAGAGCCCCGGCGGTCCGCAGAGACAGCAGGACAGGGGACAAGAGAGAGGACACTCGGTGAGGAATAAAACCATCCCTAACTAACACTGAATTGAGGCCGGATTGTATATTTAAGAAGACAAGCGCTGGGAGGATTTAAAAAGGGGAAATTTAAAGCTGTATAAGAAGCCGTCAGGGTGGGACGGAATAATCCAGGAAGTGTTGGTCAGGTGGGAGGCGACGAGTTGGGACAGGTGACACACTGGCACTCAGGTAACCGCTTATTCCAATTCCCCTTAAAACCACACAAAACTATAACACGTATTGCTTAAATGTGACTTATTTTATGCTTTAACCGCGGCGAGAATAAACCTCCCAGACCGTTGCTGCTTTAACACGGTGACAGGAGTGACTTTTATATCTCACTGATATTCTCTGTCGGGATATTTTTTTGCACTTTCAAACTAAGGAAAATAAAATCTTCATGCGGATGAGGCTTGTATAAGAGATGTGCGTTCAGGTGAGACAGAGAGGAGCGGGGTCGGCGGGTACATTTCTGAACACCGGGCTGCTAATTATAGCCGAGAACACCGGCTGACATCCAAAACCTAACCTGCTCTCACGCACATCCACCTGGACGCGCGCGCAGTCCACTAGAAATGTATGGCAAGACATTAGTGCCAAAAATGGACACGTTTCCGTTCGGCCTTGGAAATAAATGATGCATATCTAAAAATATAAGATTCAGGATCCCCCCAGAGCTCCAGAATGCCGTATTTTATGCGGTTGAAAAAACATTTTAACGACCTATACTGAGCAGCATGAGACACGGTCTATTTCCTTAGTCTTTATGGCCTTTTTAACATCCGTTTAAACAACTTAACCTTTTTGTTTCTAAATGGCAGACAAGTGGCATTTGGTAATAGTCATAAAATGCATTTAATAAGGGAAGATGTTGTGAAATTTGGCGAAATCTCACCAGTAGAGTCAGGGAACCATTACAGTGGAAGTAAAACTTACTATTACTACTTAATTACCGTAGAGGAATATTTTCTGTTTCTTTTACTTCTGACTGGTGTTTACTGACACCTGTTTATGATACAAGACCAGCGAAATGGAGACCACCGGAACTTTTGGTTGCTTTTCGGAAAAGGTTTTGGCATCTATTATGGGGTCTTTGTCGGTTCTGACATCCAGAGCTAGATGTGGAAAGTCTGGTTGTCTCCAATTTAAACCTGTTTTTTTTTTTTTTTTTTGGTTGCTATGAAACAAATGACATTGAATTTGCACAGACACCTGTTTATGTCTGGTTCAGAGTTGTTTTATCTGGTCAATAAATGTTACTTTTTACACTGAGCAGCTTAGCTTAGCTTGTTTATGATTTGGGATGCAAAAATGTGTTAAATGGCCTCACAGAACCCTTTTTTTTCCACATATCCTAGGCTAGATAGCTGGAGACTTGAAACTCCACGGTTGGAAACCCTTTGAGTATGTTGTACATGTCGTCACGTCTAGGTGGCGCATGTGCAAACCCATCTGGGTTTATTCTGGTTAGGGCTGCAACTAATGATTATTTTGCTAATCATTCATCTGTAGATTATTTTTTCAATTAATCGATTAATAATCGCATGGTAAAGGTTCCTGAAAGAAGACTTTTTTTTACAGAATTAAACCAGGTGAAAGTAAAACTTTTCCACCTGAGGAGTTCTGGATAGAGCATATTGATGGACGAAAAGGTTTTTTTTAATCTTACATACAAAATATTTGTTTATGTATTTTTTTTTTTACAATTTTAGTCTAAACTCTCTAAGTGGGGTAATTTGTCAGCTAAATGTATTATAGAGGCTCTAAACTCCAGTTAATGATTGATCGATTATAAATTAGTTGACGATTATTTCAATAATCGATTAATCCCAATTAATCCAATTAATTGTTTCAGCTGTACTTGTGGTTCATTAAAGATCAAATTAATAACTTTACAGTATAGTTTTTTGTTTAAGGTTGGGTTGGAAATGTTTGGTTATATTGGTAATAAATGAACTGTAATGTGTTGGCCTAAGAATCATTCCTCTAGCCAGATACTAACTTCTTTTGCTGTTTAGTATTACCTGTATAGTGTTGTGTCATAACAATTGCTTTTTGTCATAAAATGCACCCTTTTTGAGGACATTTTCTAACTGCCTGTTGCTTCCTCCTAATCCACTGTTCTGTCTAGTTAACCTCACCATCCATGTGATACAAATATCATTATTTGTATCTTCCCACCGCAGTCCACTAGGGCTGTCGACACGCAGCCTAGTTTTTTTGTATTGGGACTGAATGATAGTACTCCGATTGAAGGACTATTTTCAGCTTTGTTTGATAATTACTTTTTACACAACTTCCTTTTCTGATGGTTGGAAAAGTGCTAATATTTGGCACTGATGGCTTGCCATAGTTCTACTGGATTGAGCCTTCTGTGCTAATAAAAGATCTCCCTACAGTGGTCTGTTAATCATCATCATCATCATTATCATCATCATCATCCCCACGGCGCACCCAGTGTTTTATTTTAATCCTGACCCAATCCTGTGTTACAGCAGGATACATGCTCAGGCTGTAATGTTAGGTTAAGGCTTCTGCCTGCCACACTGGGTGGGGAGAAGACTGTCAAGCCAGTGGGCTTGTGTGTTTGTGTGTGTCTATGTGTACTCATTATAGAGGTAGATGTGTTGCTGACTCGCCCCTCTGACAGACCGGCCTGACTAGCTCGACTCGTTTGGGTTTGGCTTCTTCATCTTGGCCGCAGCATGTTGTTTAAATCTTTAGGTCTTCATACTGGGAGATTATTGCTTCCACTCATGAGTTAAAAAGAAATTTGGAAACAGGGAAAGAATATACCATTCTCATGTGGCTGGACCTTTCCAAACTGACACATGCTCATGATTTTGCAACAAACTCTTAATACCAGCTTTGTTAACCCAGCAACTATTTATGTGCAACACAATTAGGTGGTTGTGTTTCATCCCTCACCTCTGCTGTCCTGACCTGACTCCATCATGCTTAGCAGGCCTGCTTGCATCATGCATTTATTTACACTTGATCTGCATCAGGCAGAGGCCAGTATGAGACTGTCACGATATGATAACCTGGAGCAGGAATTAGAGAATATATGGATTGAACCGCCTGGAGCAAAATAAAACGGTTTTTCGAAATCGATCATCAGGAGTTCAAACACTCAAAAAACTGTTGTTTTTTTTTTTACTATTTATTAAATGTATCAAAGCTCCTGCACAAATGAATCAACCACCAATATGTAGTTTGATGCACATTTTTGTGAGTTTAATTAAAAGAAGATAAAGTTTGTGTATGTATGTTTCCATGCAGCTTGAGTGTGTTTATATATGATTTTCTTTCCTTGTGTGTTGCCCTGTGATGGGCTGATGACCTGTCAAGATTTTAATGTTTCCCACCAATAACTGTATGAAAAAGGGATCGCTCCCCTCTGCAGTCCTGCACAAATAGGCATGTATAGACAAGGGATTGCTGTTTTAATGAAAATGTTATCGTAATTCTTACATATTCTGGTGATTGAAAACTATTATCTCTTTACAAAATATCTCCAGCAGATTTACCTTCTTTAATATCCTCTAGCCCTTAAAAAACGTAAATCAGTTTATATTGGAAAGCACAAATGAGCCTAAAACAATAATAATGTGGCAAATTCCCAATATCTCCAGTTAATGTTTGTAATAAAATAGCTTTTTCAAAACACATCCATTCATCAGTTGTCTGCACCAGTTATGCTTGCAGGGTTGCTAGTGGGATGGTGCATGTTTTCTGCGGTAATTGGACGAGTGAACTTTGGACAGGTTTGGTTATAGAAACTTAAGAACAAAAGTTGTTAAGATTGCTGCTATTTTGGTTTTAAGAAATAGCCCTAAACAGAAATCGAAAATAATTCATCAATAAACATCAGGGGACATTAGTCAGAGGTTATTGGACAGAATTTAGGACATTTTTCCCCTCCCAGATAGTTTAAGTTGATTTTAGCTTGTTAAGTAGACTCGCTACCCAGTTAGAGCTTTTAGCCTGTAGTTGACTTCTTTATAGACCTGTCACTCATATAAATAGCTTGACACTTTGAACTCCATATCTAATAAATGTAATTAGTTTATCAATTTTCACTTTTTTCAAGTAGCACTTTTGAAATGTATTACGGTTTCAATTAAAGTTTGGCTGTTTTGTCCTATGTGGTTTTCTGGCTAACATCAATGTATGTCTTGTTTTACTGTATGTAAAATACAACCTTTCCTTTATTGGGAAAAAAAAAAGTTTTTGAATACTGAAAAATCATAGTTTACAAACAGTTTTTACTTGCAAGCAAAAAATAAAATAGAAAAACAACAAAACTTTGAAGTGAGGAAAGCCCTTTACTTTGTATGCATTTGATAAGTGGAAATGTTCCAAACAGACACATTTGTCCTTCTTGTTTCTCATTTATTTATTTCTTGTTAGAAAAGGTTGTAGCATCACTTCTGGGAGGATATTAGATAGCATACTTAATGCTCTAGGGAGCCAATGAAAACCCCTCCTCTGGTACTTTCTTTGGTCTTTGCAGTTGTTTAGGTCAGTTTCTGGTAAGCCTTGATACCAGTAACTGGCCTGGGATTAATTTGCATAGTCAGGTTTTCATTTCAATATTAGTTTTTGAAAGAGCTGGAAACATGAGGGGAATATAAATATTCCCCTCATGCCAGCATCTCTGTGTGCTATGTATTAATCATGTCTATGTGTGGGACAAATGTTTGTGTGGGCTTTCCTGACCCAACCAACTGCAGGAGGGCTTCTTTTTGAAAGAAGTCTAAAGAGGAAGCGGTTGGTTTCTATCAGGCTTTTTTTCTGTTCTATGACAGGCCCCCCCACCACCGCCGCCACCCTTCATACTCCTGAATAATGTGATATATCATATGATAGTGTGTGGGTGTGCATGTGAACCATTTGCATCTTTGCAGACTTACACATATTTCGCAAAACTAGAAATGAAACAAGTGTCTCTTAGTTAGGAAAGGCAATCGGTTCCCATCGGTTCAGGATAATCAACATTCAAAGTTGATAAACTTCATTAGAATTTCTTTGCTTCCCTTAAGGTTCATGATCGCTGGTCTTTTAAGTAAAAGACAAAGGAGGAAGGGATAATCGTGTGAGAGACAACAGAAGGCAGCCATCGTCTCCTGGGTGTATGGACTGGAGGTAAGAATCTTAGGCAGGTTTTCAGAAAACTTTGCCTTTTCCAGGTGACAACATTTATGGAATTTTGAATGGGCTAAAAACACCATTATAGATTTTGTTCACTTTTACAATTACCAGCCATTTATAGAAAATCATTTGAGGATGTAATGTTTTTTGTACTAAGAAAGAAAAACAAAAGCCCAAAGACAGAAATTCAAAAAGCCAAATTCCAAGCAAACTTGCCCTCAAAACAGTGTTAGGGGGTTTTAAATAATACTTAACTCTGGACATTTCCTTTTTCTTCTTTGGAATTGGTTTCTACTCGAAAGCTGAATAATAATCTGCCCTCATGTGGTTTGATATGGTAATACTTGAGGTGTTTGAGTTGTGTCATCGGATGAAAGGCGAAACTTGTGTCTAAATAAGTTTGTTTCTTTTTTTTTTTTTTTGCTTCTCAACATGTAGAAAACCATTAAAATTTATATTGTAACTTCTAACACACTTTTGTATTCAAATTCAGCGGTGATAATTCAGCTCTGTCAGGTGTACATTATCCATCTAGAATGTGAGTTAGCTGTCCAAAAATTAAACATATTCCTATTTTATATAAATATATGAAATATAAAATAAATATTTTAAAACCTGTCTTTATTTTATACATGAAGGTGCTTGTAATTATGCAACAATGACCTGTTTGCGCTGATAATTAGTTGCAGCTTATCATATCACCATGTGATGGCAAACAGGTTGCTACAAAGCTTGAATGCAGAGAAAAAAGTTTTTTTTTGTATTGATAATTGTAGGTCCCCTGGTCATTGACCTCAACAAGCAGGCAGACCTACTGTTTGTTTTTTCTATTTATTGGCAATGATGATGTTGACTATGTCCAGCCCGTATCTTCCAATCCTCTCCTTTTTGAATGTTGTCCTCAACACTTTACCTGAGCTTTAGCATGTAGGTCCCTTAGATCTACACTCTTTGAACACTTTACCTGGTAGACTTTGACATCAGCAATTCATTGCAATTTGAAAAGTGTTTAGCAGACACTTTGGCAAAGATATATTGAAGTTGAACCTATATTTAAAACCGACTCTTCCCATCTGATGCACAGCCGCCTCCATAAGTGAAACCTGGTTTTGAGCTTCATCTCAAAAAGCTCAATCTGCCTAACCTGGTTACCTTTCAGACGGGTAATTATTTGATTAGGATGGATGAACCAAGAGAAATGTTGCTCCAGTGTGTTACCTTGTGGTGTAATCACAATAGCAGCACTCTGGACGGCAGAACTAGATGAGAAATGATGGATTTTAGGGATTTATATAATTTTATATTTAGATGGATAGCTTTAGGAAATCATGATATCACTGTTTGACAATCAGGATTCATGAAATAAATTAGCATCAGTCCATATTTTCTACACTGTTTGTAGTTTTATTTTGGCCCTACCAATATTCCTGACCGCTTACATCTTGTTCCCAAAGATCCAAATCAAATGTGAGATTATGGATTGTGCAAACCCACCCCAATGTCCAGATGAATCCATGTTGTTATTGCATCAGATATGGGATAGAAAATATGCTAAATATTACATCGATGCACATCTTTACAATTTGGATGTCGCATTAACTGATTTCATAACTATGATATGTTGGGCTGCCCCATGTGGAAGAGGGTTATTCCTGCAAAGTTGGACTTTTGGTTTTATTCTCTTTTAAGTTCTGACGTTTAAAAAAAAAATCCAGCTAAAAAAACCAAATACACTACCAGCCAGATTGTATTTAATTACTACCTCAGAGAACTCCTTCAACACTATTAGAAACCCATTTCAGCTAACTACCAGGTGAAACTCATCCAGAAGATGCCAAGTAGGTGCAAAGCAGTAATTAAAACAAAGCAGGCCTATCTTAAGTAACTGAAATATATATCATGTTTTTTAAATTATTTAGCGTTTTTGTTTTTTCAAACACAATCCTCTATGGTTTTGCTTTATGCTTTTAATATAGTTTCCAGCTGGGTTTAATGAACTGCTGTTATTAAATCTGCTTTTGAGTCAAAGTTGTGCTTCTAAGAGGATTTTGTTCCTTAATAACCATGTTCTAAGCAGAAATACAAAAAATTTTTGTAAATGCAGACGTTTTGTGCATTTAAGAGGAGTTTTGGTCTGTAAAAGCTGTACTCTAAACAGTCTTTTTATAGAGTGTCTCTCAGGGTTAGCCCTCTGTGCTGGTGTGCCAGATTTGAACCATTCTTAAACTGTGGTCAGAATACACACAAAATCATTCTCAGCACCACAAAAAGCACATTAGCCACACTTATGGCTGCCTTGGTGTATAAGAACAATCTCAATAGTGAATATTTAGAAGCTTCTGCGTGGAGCTGCTGTAAGATGGCTGAAGGTGAAAATCAGAAAGCAATTCAAGATGTGCAAACCCTATGTCACCAGTCGCATTTACTGGTCCTGGCATCAAATAGCAATGTTATTTCAACAGGTTTCATTATCTTTCTGGATAAATAATACAATAATTAAAAATAAAATTGTTAAGGTAATTAAACAACCTTAATATATTTGTTCTTTTCTTCCCAACTGGTTGTCATGCTTTCAGTCAGTTCCTAACCGTTTGCATACAGATTAAAATAATCTGAAATCCATTTGCGCTCATTTATCAGAGGGAGCACTTAGACGAGAGCTCAACTAACTTTCCTGATATTGACTTCATCTGGGTCATTACATATCCTTTGCTTCTCTGACATAGTTTACACCACAAACACTTTGTGGTGGTCAAACTTTGGTGAACGCGAGGACGGAGGGGCCTCTTGGAGACAACCCCCCCCCGTCCTTGGAACAAAATATGAGCTGAATAAAGTGGTCAAGCAGTTGAATATTTTATAGGCAACCTGGAAGTTAACTCCTCTGTGGTTTACTGGCTCCACATTGCACTCTAACTCCAACTTGCTTTTGAAGATGGCTCAGGAATAATGGCAAAGAACTGGGTCATATATATGTGATTTCGTGTTTTTTGTTTTGCAATATTCATATTATACATTCTGTTGACATAATTGAGTGTAGTGAAGCAGTAATACACGGTAATATTTGAACACTGTGTGAAAACACTCGATACAACTTGTTATAAAGTCTTTTAACTTATTGTTTTTATTAACAAATATTATCATGTTTTCTTAGAAAAGGTTAGCAGAACCCAATTCCAATCCAATATGTTTTACTAAAGCATTTTTTACCTATACTTTACTTTTAAAAATGTTCAGATTATTTAGAAACATTTAGTTAGAAAGTCAGATTTGTTGTTATGCTTGTGGTTTATGCCTCTTAGCCACTTTTCAAATCATTAAAGGCAAGAAAACACAACATTCAAGTAAGAGTTTGTCTGAAATTATTCTACAAGAGGAAAACTCTGATTAGCCAGGATGTGAGGAAGCACAGTCTGTGGCCCTCTTAGCCAAATCAAAAACAAACAAGCAGAGTACCTTAATGATAATTATATGCATCCTCCTACGTCTCTTTTCTTTGTAGAAGCTTAACGTGTAACCATTTAACAATTGTTTGTTGCTAAACTTTAGATACACGTATTTGTATTTATTTAATATGTAGGGATGTAAAGTCTGTGATAAATATAGTTTTATGCATAAGATGCAGCAGATTTTACAGAACTATTGTTTATAATTGTGTCTCTGAATTTGGCATGTTCATGAATACTTAAAAAAAAAACTCCTTTCATTTTAGTCTTTTTTTTTTTTTGTTTAATTGTCATCTTCTTGGCCTAAGATTTTCCAGTGGCTGATAAACCTGTTAAGACCTGCTTGTTCTAATGTTTTTGCTCTTTAAATAATGAAAATCACACATATTCTTTGCAATATACCTTTGCAAACAGTGATTTTGTACTTTATGCTCAATTCTATGTATGGAAATCACAATAATAAAAGAAAAATTTTAACTATAATAACCAAAATAACATTCCTAGCAACAGTAGCAATGATATGTCTCTCTTTTTGTTTTTAAAAAGGCAATTATTTATGCTATGTGATATTGTTCATTTAAAACATTTTTGTAAATACCATAATAGTGTAAAATAGTGATATTTTTTGTATTCCTACTTTGAGAATCTTTCCTTTGAAACTCTTAAAAACTTAACATTATCTGTGTATCCAGCTGTTCTGTCTCAGCACACTGGGGTTGTGTCAACCTGATTTGTCAGCATTCATCTCAAGTTGGCCAACGTGGATTTACTGACTTTAAATATCGAAATAGCTTAATGCTCTAAGCAGGCCCTTTAACCCTAGTGTTTTCTAACATCCTCATTTGTGTGTGATTTTCTTCATGTTTGTGTTTGTGTCTGTTGTGGGCAAGCTTGCATGACGAATCATGTGACCGTAGCCTTGTTGCACTGGTGACAACCATGTGTCCATGAACCGGTGGATAGAAGGGAAGTGACATATCGAGTGGTCTGTCGGGCGAAGAACACACTCGCGCCCGTAAACATACATGCACACATGCACACTTGCATACATGCACAGGGTTCCAGGAACTGCTTTAATTAGGGCATGTGAGCCCTTATAAATTCCCCCTTTTCAGACCTGGGTCTTTCAGTTTCATGCGAACCAAGAGAGTGGGAGGAAGGTGGGGAGAGAAGAGAGAGGAGGAGGCAGGATGGGAGTTTTTTTTTTTCATCTTACTCCCCCCCCCCATTGTTTGAAAGGGGTGTTCGTGTCTTGTGTTATATTTGCTCCTATCATTCTGAGAACCTCCCTTGTATTACTCTGAACACTGTTCATGCGAAAATGAGAAATTACACCTCTGCTCTCAAAGCAATGCGTCATCGCTTGTGTTAGGGTCACAATGTGACGCCAGCTTCTCAATAAGACCACTGCAGGAACTCCACACTTCATTTATTTTACTGCTTTTTTTATTTAAACCTCCTTAGTAAGAAGTCAAGGCCTTGGATTTCTGAATAACTTCACCACTTCTGTTGGCTGTTTCTCCATACTGAAACCGTAATAGCCCAGGGATGACTACACGCTGTCTGTAATCCAGGCTGCTGCCGTTGTTGTTGTAGTCAAGTCTTGCCCCCACTCGTTCTGTGTCAATAGAGGAAGTTGTGTATCTGCCATTTCCTCTTTTCAGTCATGAGTTTCTGTAACATTTGACAGCCCTCCGTTGTTCTCGACCACCAGCCTCGCAACCCACGCCACCCCTAAAGTTGACAACTGGCAGGTGGCCTCGACTCTTCCTCGTCGTCTTCTTCTTGTAAAGCGTCAGAGAAACGGAGACATTTGAAGAGAAAACAAAAAAAAAAAAAAAAAAAAAACGGCCGAAGGAGTGGCAGTGATTCAGCTCTTCTAGTAACACTGCAATTGTTTCTGTACACATTGAGCGGGCGGTTATCATAAATAGGTACAGTGAGACAACACTTCAAGGAAAGTGAGAACAAACACCTAAACATGAGCAGGCAGAAAAGGGACTTGGAGCTGTTGAAAGTGACCCCTTTCATGCTTTTGTCGCTCAAAGGGGAACTCCAGTAGCAGATGGAGGCCTTTATTCCTGAGGGTCTGCTTGTCATCCCTTAATGGAAAAATAAACATGCAAATCATCTTTGTTGGTTTTTTAAAAACAAATCAATTATGGATGTGAAATAACATGCAACTGGTTTTGCCTTCTAATCATAAAATAGGAATGAAGCTAAAGATAAATTCTCTGTAGAAAAAGACCTTCAGATGTTTACATACTCTACGGCTGATATGCTTTTAAACTCAGTCAGAAAGACCAGTTGATCGTTGCATGGCTTGTAAGGTTCTGTAAGGCAACAATCGAGGTACTTGGAGGTTTACATGCGGATCTATTTTATAGCAACACTGAAATTAGAATTATAGTTGGAGAACTATGGAGTTCCACAAGTCTGTTTCATTCTTGGGTGTGTTTTGGTTTAAAATCTGCATATCAGCCCCAGAAGAAAAGTGGAAGATGTTGTAAAGATGCTGACTGAAGCTGTTGTGAACATGTCATTATCCAGAGGGAAACAAGTCCTGCACCGACGTGCCTAAAAGGCAATACAGCTTTTACTCCAAAAGCAACATGAAAAAACGTATTGCAGTTTGCAAATTCACCTGAAGAATTACATTATTAATTATATGCCTTACATTTTGAAGAAGCGACCTGTGGTCTTATAACATGGGAATAATAGTGTCCAGTCAAAGAGACCATTGATAAATTTGAGAGGATAAATGCAGGCCTGAGAAAACCATCCCAACTGAAGTCATGTTGGGATTTTGTGTTGCTGCACTTCACTAAACACATCAACGCATCACAACAATGACCCTAAAGCATGCAGCTAAATTTGTTACCAAGTAGCTTAAAGTTGATCATGAAAGCATGATGTCAGTCCGATATGAATATTTTGATTAGTGAAAAGAAGGAAGGTGACCTAAATATATGATACCCAGGTACACCAGTTCTGTAAGCAAGATTTGGCCAAAATCCCAGCAAGCTATTCTGAAAACCTGCAAAGTCATACGGGTTAAGCTCCAAGTCCATCAACATTGAGGACATCCAAACTCCTGAAATGGAAGATACAAAAAAAACTGGAAAAAAACGGTTTGATTATCCTGAAATTTGGCAAATTGAAATCATTATAATAAACCCAAACTAACATGAAACAGGAAATGTTTAGTTTAAATTACGGTAACACATTACTAAAAAAAAAGTTGTTTTAAATCTAACATCTGGTGTCAGCTGTGTATACTTCTGGTTAAGATGAGTACCTCCAACGTTGCATTTGAAGCTTGTGATGAAGATAAACAGCATGATAAATACTTTGACTTTCCAGACCCTCCTCTTAGGGTAATGTTGGTGTTTTACAAGCAGTATGACTGAAAGCTCTTCCTAAATTTGCTCTGATGCGTTTAATTGCCTGTAAGTGAAGTAAAAATGGACACACTCCTCCACTTCTCACTCTGTTCAGCTGATCTGTCAGGAAGTTGACGCATCTTTCTCTCATCTCCTCTGATTACACTCCTGTTTTTCCCTTTTCTCAATTTGGGAAGCAATTGTTCTTTAGCTTTGCCTCTTTTCCTCCGAGCCATTTCTGCATGTCTTTCGCTTTAATCTTTCCATCTGCCTTCGTGGTCGACCATCTTCACTGAGCACAGGAAGAGGAAACTGATCAGGATCAGTTAGTTTTGCGACACCACTGTGTGTTTCTGCATGTGTCCAGTACTTTTGCAATATCTTCCTTTTTAAAGATGTAGGTTGTGCAGGACTGCTGCTGTTTTGATCCTCTCTCTGATGTAGCTTTAACTTTTTAAACTCGTATACCCTCACACTTCGAGTTTGTGTTCCTGCTGTCACTCATGAAACCTGAAAAACTGTCCGTTTTGCCATCCATGAAAACATCTTTGAAAAGTTAGAAAAGAGACAAAAAAGGGACATAAACTACATGATTAATCCTATATTTACTTCATTACATGAAATACAGATATTGTTTAGCTGAGGCACATAAATCCACATTGTTCCTTAAACGCTACCTTCTTAAAAACTCCCACATCTACCTAAACACCCACTCTATCTGAATTTTACACATACAGGTATTGACACTCATCTGTACTCTCAGTACTGAGAAAAAGGCACTAAAATAGTCTTTTATTCTCGCTTTTTGAATTTTATCATCGAAACGGTTTTTATTTCAGCTCGGAAATGATCTTGCAGACAGAATTGTTTGCACTGCAATGCTTTAGGTCTGGCCCCAGAGGTAAATGTAATTCTATATGTCAGACAGTCTTGCTAATATGTTTACAATAGCATTTTAACTAAAACTTACAGAAAGAAAATATAATCTTCTTTAATGTGTCTTAACAGTTTTATTAAGTTTTATTTATCTTTTTAGTTCACAGTGCTCAAGACACCGTCTAAAGAATTAGGGTCAAACTTTGATGTGTCCTTTTTCAAACAGCTAACTGTGCAGGTTCAGTTTAGCTTAGGCTAATGCATTTTAAGCAGAAGTCTTTATTTTTGTTTCCAATGACTTTATTGAATGCCAGCACATGACTCATTAATTTTATTAAATATATTGTTTCCCCTTAACTGATTTAAAAAAAAAAACAAAGTTATGCAAAGGTGGATAAGATTCCATTTTGAGAAAGGTTTTTATTAAAATCAGTGTTTTCTGGGTGCTTTGAGAAAAATCCCTCCATTTGCTCCATCCAGCACTTGTACAGGTAAAGACATGGCAGCTAACATCTCTGCAGAACCCACACATTCTGGACATAGACTCTTCAGACTGTTACCTCCAGGTGGGCGCTGCAGAGAGCTGCAGAGTGCTTTCTACTGAAGCTGTTCACCACGGACCGTTTATTTCTCCATGATGTCCCTCTTAACAGATTTCCAAGATCAACACAAATCGTATTTGCACCAATCAAGCCATGTCTTCCTCTTCTAAAGAAAATGTATGTATTCATTAAAAAAAAAAAAAATACTTCCCTTTCACAGTTTTTTGAAATTGCACCCAAAAATGTCTTCATTACAGTCAAATTGGAGCCAAAGTCAAATTCCTGTTATATTAAGCAGCTTGGTGATTTAAGCTGATTCTGATGTCAGTTAACTGATAACACCTTGATCACCTAACTTTCACACACCTACAGTATATAAGCCAATAAAAACCACGGGAGAGAAGTGATTTCGTTTTTCCTTCTTACCAGAAACTCCAGAAAAAAATGTTCTTTCTGGCTGTGAATTTTAATACTTAACATAAACTTAAGTGAAGAACTGCTTAGAAGTTTTGTTTCTTCCTCTGCTGTGCTGCACTTTCATATTTCTGACACCATGCGACAAAAGGTTAAACTAGAAGAAGTTGGAAAAACTCATTAAGGAGGAGAGAAAACTAACGCCTCTGTTGATGTAGAATACAAGCTTTACAGATTAGTAATGGTGGGTTTTAGCTAACCGATTTAATTTCCTGCTTACAAGTCTATTCTCTTAGAGCGAAAGACTTTCAGAAACATTTAGATTTAAATTGCCTAAAAACCCAGTAAACCTTTACCAGGACCTGCATTTATTTTCTTTGCAGGTGTGTTGACTTAAAGCTGAACATCTGAATTCTTTTCAACAAGGCTTATTTTCATCTTGTATCCAGGGGTTTTTATTTTGTTTGCATCAACATTTCTCAACCAGAGCTTAAACATTACAGAAAAAACAAATACTACCAATATATTTCTTAAAAACATACAGTTTCTAAGCTAGATTAGTTAGACACAAATAAATAACATTTAGTTATGTCTTAAATTTGGATGTGCGTTCATTTATAACTCCTTCAATCTTTTTTTTTTTCTATCATTAATGGCAGAAATGGAGTTTGGTTCTGCAACTTTTTGTCCTAGCTTAAGGATTCCGATGATTTTATGCTGTGACTAAATTAAATAAGGGAACCAATAAGCCAAATGGAAAATACCTTCAGATATTCAACATACCTGAGCAAACCTGAGACTGACTTTCAACTTTCAATAATTTGTTTTTCATTAATCATCTGCTTTAGCGTGGGAAGTCATGTCTCTAAAGAGGTGTGCAAAAGAGGGCATTTCAAT
The DNA here is from genome assembly GCA_034780135.1 of Jordanella pulchra. Lineage (NCBI taxonomy): Eukaryota > Metazoa > Chordata > Actinopteri > Cyprinodontiformes > Cyprinodontidae > Jordanella > Jordanella pulchra. The sequence continues at coordinate 39,037 of JAUZNJ010099224.1, forward strand.
AACCCCGTATAAAGGTTATAAATTCAGCAGAAAGATGATGAGGTTGTTGAATCATATGCTGAAGCTGAATCCCACCTAATTAATGACAAATTGACTGTACATCTAATTTGCTTATGCTGTTGAATATATTAATTGCGTAGCTCAGTTGTGTTTTCTAAGTAGGTGTTAATCTTAAATGTTAATGATAACGATCTTAGGAATGCATCTAACTGAGTAAAACTTGCAGAAATCCTGCTGCAGTAAGAAAAACAATGCATAAGTTTTAAACAAAGTGAGCCGTGATAAACTGGACTGAAGTTTGTCGTGCCAGCAGCCACAGTGAGAAGGACAATGATAAGAGGGGGAAAGAAACCACCACAGGTAGAACTGCTGCAAAGAACCACATTTAAAACAGTCCAGATCACTGTTTCTGATCTTCCTGTTTGATGTGATTCAATTAGACAGCATCTATTTAACCGGCTAAAGGGGCATAGAAAAAGTTTTTAAAATAAAGGATTTTGGTGACTTGATAAAAGGAAATGATCTTCTGCATGCTTTATATTTTATTTCTGCAAAGGAGTGTGAAAATAAACCAAGTTTGTATTATGAGTTTTTTGGTCCACAGTTACACCCCCACAGTTCCCTGTTTGTACCACAGACTGACATGCTAAAACACCCCTGCTCAGTTACTGCAACTGTGCTTATAGATTACTCATGTTTGACCGTAACGAAGCTTTAAAAACCCAACTTTCGTTGATTCCATTTGGGGGTTCACACATTCTCTTAGCAGTGTTGTAAAAGAAATCAGGTTTGAGACAGCGAGTGGGTCGCCTACACACCTTGGTGCTCCAACGTTCTCACACAGCTGAGGGTTAGAAACTGCTGACCAGATAAGGAGCTAAAGAAAGAGGGGAGAGCAAAGTGTGAAACCACGTCGTCAGCAGGCTTTCTCTCTCACATCTGTGCTTGTTCTCCATCGAATGGTGAAACTCCCTTTTGGTGATGCTAATGATAGAGGTGGCTGCTACCACATTGCTCCCTTAGACATCTGCCTACACACACACACACACACACACACACCAGAGCATACACCTGCAAGGACTCTTGCTACTTCCTGTGGCTGCGTGCATGTGTTCACCTCTTGCTCGATCGTGGTGTTTATCTTCCAGCCGTCATGTCACGGCTGCTCTCCCTTCTCTCTCTCTCTCTGTCTCCCTCTCCTCTCCCCTTGTAATTCAACTCTGTCGACTCTTGTTTCACGTTTCGTTGCCAACACAGATTGTTCGAGGCCGGGACTAGATTTTCCCGTCTTAACCTCCCCTCTCCTCCTCTTTATCTTTTAGAGTATCTCTACACCCACTCCCCATTCTCTCACTCACTCTCATGTGTTTCTCCTCCCCCGTACCCTCCTTATTTTTGTGATTTCTAAGAATATGAGTGTTTTTAGAAGACGTGCCTCCCTCGTGTTCCTTTGTTACTGCTGTCGTATCGTTTCAAATCTCAGACCATTTTTCCTCTTTCCAACCTCAGATTGATTTCCTTTCCTGCTGCTGCTCCCGCAGTGTAAGAAGCTGAGCACAAATGTTTGTGTACAGTAATTCAAAAAAGAAATGGAGCAAAAAAAAAAAATGTTTTCGTGATTATTTTTTTCCTTTTTTTGGGGTGCTACAGTTTTAAAGAACCTGCTGATGTTTTCCTGTGAGTTTATGTGAAAGAGTTTTTTTTTTTCTTTAACAAAGCAAATTTATTTGAAGTTAGTCAAAGATGTGTTTAACTGTCAGCTATAGAGAATAAGGACAGGCTGAGGTATAAAGGAATATTAAACCAGGAGTAAAAAAAATAAATACAGTTTGACAATGATGGATTTATAGCTGCAAGTTTTGTAAAAACAAAAAAGTTTACTTTTTATTTTGTAATATAGGATAAAAAATTACAATTTTGAATCAAAAATCTAAACCATAGTCTTGTTTCCACATGTATTGTTTTATACATAAACTTTATTAAACAGAATGAACAGCTGATAAATTCAGTAGAAGGTTTTTAGTAGCTTTTGTGCAAAATCTTAAATCTTTTTGCGCTTATGCTAGCAGTAGGAGTATAACAGGCTGATTTACTTTGTTAAATAGCTGGGCTATCTGCTGTTGTAGCTAGCCTGCTGTCTGCTGCTTGACTTACCTACCAACTATATTTTTAAAAGTGTTACTATAAGGTGTTTAATGGATGGTGCTGCTTGAGTGGCTGAAATATCAGTTTTTTTCACTACTTGAGAAAAATAATATATTAGAGGGATTATGTAGTCACCCGTTTTCAGTCACCTGACTAGCAGTGTGCAGCATCTGCTTGGGGAATTGCAGTGCTTGATTTATGCTCCACACAGCCAGAGAAACATCTGATGACTTCAGTACTTTCTCTGGCATCTTGTTAAAACGGCTACCACAAATAAACTGAATCGATACCTGTACCATGACTCTTTAAATGCTTGTTATGCCTTGACAATGCAAAGATTTTTAACTCGATGCCAATATACAGGAAAATATTCGATACTGAGAACCATTTTTGATACCACTGGGATAAAAAAAAAGTCAAATAATTAAAGGCATGAAATAAAAACATTTAAATAAGAAACACTCACCTTTTTCATCTCACCTTGGATCACGGTTTTTCAGCCTAATGATGGTGGCTAGTCAAATAAATAGAAAAATAAATAAACTACAATATGAAATTATTAGCAATGATATTAGTGTTATTCATGTCAATGCCATGCCAAATTACTATTATACCTGGATGCAGAGTTTCAGCATCGATACTTTTGACAACACCATGAATTACTGCTGGCATTAAAACATGCATGGCTATTTATTCCACAGAACAAAATAGAAAAAATAATCAAATACTTTTTTTGTATTATGAGCATTTAGGCATAAAAAAATAATTTACCTGCTTTATTTGAATTATTTTTGTAAATATTTTTCCAGCAATATATTAAATGATGTTTAGAAAATCTGTAAAATTTATTTAAGAAAAGTTTTCATTATTTGGGAACTAAAGTGTAGGATGATGGCAATGAAGCCAAAGAGTTGGAGCTTATTCCAAAATATGTTTCATTAAAAGTATCTTTGAAAACATTATTGAATAATGTCAACAATTTTAATTTCTAAAATATTGATTTACTGTTGAGATCCTCCTTTTTCTGAGATGACTCTCATTTCCATATAGAAAAAGAAAATTATTGGTTTAACTAAAACCATTTTAAACGAGATCTGTAAGGGGTGTGAATAATTTTTGATGCCTTTTTTACACTAACAGAATGTATAAAATAATCCCCTGCTTAGAATGCCTATTGTACTTCTGAATTACTATTTATCACTTATTAAAAGTCTGGTCAGTGTCAAGTATGCTGTTTATACTTTATTTTAGGTATGCGATTATGAGAGCATCATTACACCTTAATATCGGGTTAGAAGTTGGCTGGTGTTAAAGAATAGAACATATATATATGTGCACCCAAATGTCTTGCCCCATGTGCTGATAAGCTGATAATCCTCCTGCAGATCGCATGGCGTCCAGGTCTGGCATGCAAACTGCCTGCTGCTGCTGCTGCAGCCGAGCGCTGTGGTGTGGGAGGGCGAGGGGATAAGGGCCTCTGCTCTGCCAGCCAAATGAATAATGTAATGTGTTTCTGGAACGTAGACCACACCACACGCATGCGTCAGGCTTCACACACGCACACAGAACGAGACACCATAATGCCCCAGTTGCAGTGAGAAAGAAGGAGGGCTCACACTTATAGAGTTTTTTTTTTAAATGACCAAAAAAAACAAAAAAAAAAGCATTTGCTGAGTAACATTTGCTTGGTGGACTTCTCTTTTTGCAGCTCTGTCATTGCAGAGCGCTGTCAGTGTAATTATCAGGATGTTGTCTGAAGTCTTGTCTTTGACAAATTCAAATGGTGATTCAAATTCTGCCTGGTTTGGTCTGTTTTTATATCTGCTGGTGGGATGCAAATGTTCAGTCCGGAGGGAGCTGTTGGGACACACGGCAGGTGGACTTTGTGTTTTATCACCCCACAGAAATTAGCTGCATGTTTCAGCTCAGTTTCCACCAAACATTTAGAGACGTGGAGTTAAATTGTAGTTTTAAATAAGAAGCAGCGGCTTTGGTTTGGCAAGCGCACATCTTCTCATCCCCCAGTTTCCTCCTCCTCCCCTACTCTTCCTCAGCGAAGGTGTCCTACTGCTACACTCACTACCCTTAAATAAGTGAAGTGCAAAGTTTGCTCTTTTTTTGTCTTAAGCACTAAAGTAAAGGAAAGTGGTTTGAGGAAGACGAAAGTGTGGATGAGAAACGGTATGAGCTTGAGTCTTACTTTCCGTGCGTTTGGTTGCTTTTGTTGTTTTTTGGGGGCAGTGGATGCTGCTTAACAGCCTGATTTGTTATGTGTGGTTAGGAATAACGGGTGTTTCTTTATCTGTATGAAAAGCATGTGAGTCACAGCGCGTTTCGATTGACGAATGGACGCAAACGAGAACTCTCTCTCTGTTCTTCTCTACTTTTATATGTTTTATAAGAGTTACACAGCAGCTGGGGGGTATGATTTTAATTTGTGCACAACTGTAATTCCTTTTAAATTCTGCTTTTTTGACAACTTGCACTTGTTTAAATTTAAAAACAATCCAGTTAGTTTAGTTAGTGGGGTTTGGGTGAGGAAGCATTCAACCAGCTGTATGTGCTGTACCCACACACACATACAAACGGCCTTTTTGGAAAACATCTGACATCAGAATTTATAAGAGCTTTTCTCCATCTTCCTCTTAGACTGGGTTTTGTGTGAAAAGTGTAAAGTCATATTTTCCCCACTTTAGAGTTGGAGCTTGATCTAATTGAGGTGGACTGGGAAAACTTACAGCCTTAAATGGAAAATAAGAGCCATAAAAATAATAACAGTCCCAGTTGTGTGTGAGGTTAAGCTTTGTTTTATACAGCATGCTTTTTGGAATTTGACTTTCGTTTTTTTCATGCAGTCCTACATGCAAACCTTTTCATTCTTTTCTTGGTTATTTAAGGTGATTTTTTTGTTTGTTTTTTACTATTATTAATTTTATTTATTTATTTATTTTTTGAGTTTCCATTTCCTTATTATTGAGCAAACGTTGGGATTTTTCAGCTTTACATCTTTATCTACCATCAATTTGAAACCAGCCCCGCTGTTGGTTATAACAAATAACGCAAAGTTTTCAGTCTCTGTCAGCGTCGGATCTTCAGAAGAGATGAAAAATGAAAAAAGTGTCAAGAGAGAAAGGAAGAGGGTGCACATAACGAAAGCAAGGGATGAGGAAAGTGTAAAGGTGCCGGGCTGATTAATTTGTCTGCTGTCGACAAAAAGAGTGGGAGGATGAGTGCAAAAAAATGAAGACAAAGAGTTGTTGGACAGATGGCATTTGAAGAATAGAACTGATTATTAAGCCGAATAGTTTAAAACCATTTTAACTTATTGAAATACGAATGGAAAAATTTTTTAACATGTTGAGCCTCATTATCAAGAATCAAGTTGTCGAACATGATCATTTCATTTTTCCTTCATGGGCGAATGATTTTAACATTTCTCTGTTGGCTGTCTCTGTAGCAAGGTTCAACATCTTATGCAGGCATGTCCTTGGTAACTAACAGAAACAAAGTGACGAGGGAAGGAGTCAGTCGGGGCTACGGACCGTTTTGTGTGACTCACATACAGTCAGAAAACTATTGGGAATCGTTGCAGATTTTGTTATTTTTGCAATTTTCCAAGCACATCAGTGTTCTTAAGAATAGGCCTAAAATAACAAGCTTGAACCACCAACCACCCATGATGAGTTGTGTGTGTTTTTTTTTCTTCCCCAGAGCCGGAAACTTTAAAGTGCATTGTTGCCTGCTCCTCCTAAAACCCCCTTGTCTTTCGCTTCTTTGCTCTGCTTCATCATCTGTGATTTGTTTTATACTTTTTAGAAGACTTTTACGTTTTAAGTAATGCCTGCTGTTTGTATCTGTGTCGATACTTTAGATGAATTGAGGAAATTGTAGTCCTCAAAATGCTGGCTATTATTACGCAGGACACACTGTACCCATGCAAGGTCAGATCAAGTATTTGCACTCTGCCCTACAGAGATCCACCACTTGGATTTACTCCTGCAGTCTTTTCTTGCAGTTGTATGCTCGTCTAATTTATAACACTAAAGCAGATAGCAATTTACATTTTTCTCTTTTATTTATTTTTAAGTATTTTTTCCCCACCTGGATAAAGTTTAGTGACCCCTTCACATAAGACCAGATATAACACCGTGCTGAATATGACACCAAATCCTCCCATTTTGTCTTCTAACACTTTGGTTTCAGCATATTTCTTTCATGACCGAATCTACCGAGACTTAGAGAAACCATGTGCAAGAACTTAAAAGGACTTCCTCACTCTTCTGTCTCAGCCGTTGGGTCTACTTGCTATCGTCGTAACGAAGGGGGGAAAAAAAACACGTTTTCTGTTAACGGATATTTGTAAATATTTGCTATAAAGGCTGGATGTTATTGTCGCAGGAGCGGAGGTTTAGATGCCTTCAAAGGAAAAGCTCTGTGCACCACTTTGTCTCAGAGGTGCGGTGTAATATGGTTTAACTCTCATATTGCACCTACCTGAATGTTTGATTTGGGTGCAAAATGACTCAGAATGACAATATGATTTCTGTTCTTAGTTAGTTTTTATAACTTTGACATTGTTTGAGTTGATTTCAATTCATTGTTGATGTGCTTTTGATTGCGTCTGTGGATTTCCCTACTTTTAATCTCATTAAACTAATGTTTGGGTCCTAAACCCTGAATGATATGTCACCCAAAGCCCTTGGTTTAACCTCTGACACACTACTCTCCATCTACCTGTTGGGTCCCCCTTGCTCCGAGGAAGGGAATGAGATGGTGTTTATCGGAAAGTGTTCGGAAAATGGGCCGTTGGGTTTTGGAGAGAGGGGACGCGTAGGCGACGATCATTTAGGGGGGAGGGGTATCTCTAGATCTCTCTTCGTCAGCGTGCACCCTCTTTTCTTACAACAGGAAGGAGAGCGAGTGACAGAATGTTTGAGAGCCGTAGACATCCCCAAGGACGGGAGTTTAACCTCGACCTTTGACAACCAGATCAGACCTTCAACTGGCACATCTGAAGGGGAGAAAAAGATAGGGAAGAAGAGGTCGCTTTACAAGGCAGCTAAAAGACGAGCAAAGAGCGAGGGAGGAAAAAAATGGATAACACGAGACTGAGGCTGCCTCGTCTCCAAGGGACTGTGCCTGTAAAGATGGGCAAGGTAGGACCGATGTTTAAAACCGTACGGGTGGGACGGTTCTACTTCTTAGAAAAGAAAGATATGCTTCAAAAGCTGACTTAAAGTTGCATTTAAAGTGCATTTTGTTCTGGTAATTGTAAGGGTGGAGTGCCTAAATATTTCATTTTTTTGTCTTAATCCGTTGTGAAGTTCGTCACCAGTTAAGACGAACAATAGTGGGTGGGGGGAGCCACCGACTTACATGGAAGCCTATGCGTGCATGTTTTTTTGTGTATGTGTTTGTGTGTTTAATAAGGTGTGTTTTGGAGCAGGTTATTCAGGTGGGTGTGCTGTTGTTGTGCAGAGCCCTCTGGGTATGTTGCAAATGTTGTTATTGGATGGGGGGGCTGCCAGTTGCTATGGAAGGGAGGTAAGGAGCAGAAGGGTGGGGGGGGGGTTAGGTTGTTTGTGGAAAATCTGGTCTGCTCAGGTGCATGAGAGATGCACTGTCGGCCAGGTACAATGCGGACGGGGCGAAGTGCGTGCTTGGAGATCCAAAGCAGGGAGTAGTTGGGTCTCATTACTGGCAGGACTCTTCAAAAGGAAAAAAACAACAACTTATTGTCCTTGCTTGGCTTTCACTTCTGGAGTTAGTCGCCAGCCCATCGCTCATGCCTGTTGTTGAAGAACCGGCTTTTGAAAGGTCTTGGTTTGATAAAGAAATGTTAGATAGAGCCCTATCACACTCATGAACATCTGAGTGGCGGGCATTTATGTGAGGCCTGCTCTTGCTGTTTTCCTTCCTCTTTCTTTCACTGGTACTCCCCCTTTTACCCACTCTACCCTGTCACTTCCTCCTTCACCCCAGCTTGCTTTTCTTCTCTTCCTCCTCTTATAGCCCTTTGTAAGTTCTTGTCCAGGTATTTTAATCAGTTGCCTAATGCTATAAAGGTTTCACACAAGAATTAACCTACTGCCCCTTGGCTACAGCACCCATAGGACATTGCACAACCCGCTGTCCTTTCCATATCGCCACTATTAATTTAGACCTGTATCACCCTCTGTCAAGAGAATTTGTTCTACTTTTCTTCCTCTCCTCCTTTAACATTTTCCCTCAGCATAAAGTCCAATTGTCTCTATTCCTCTTTCTATCACCCAGCCCCGACCTGATGAGTGGAAATCGCCTCCTCCTGATTTAGTAATCTGGATGGAAAATACAGGATGATCATGGGGGGGCGAGTGGTTGTTAAGCCCTGTTTAAATTGTCCCTCACGTGAAGGAGGACTCCTCATGTCAGTCACGCTACTGAAGGTTTACTTTTAGAACGGTTAAGCAGAGGACTGGGTAATCTCTCTTTCTTAGAAACTGCAGGGACATAATAATGATATTGGAACGTCACAGTTCCTTGCAAAAAGTATTTGCTTTCCTGGAACATTTTCACATTTTGTCACATTACGACCCTCAAACTTAACTCCATGTATTTGGAGGAGATTTTAGGTGAAAATCTAACATATAATAATGCATGGTTTTGAAGAGGAAGGGAAACGAAACACGTTTGTTAAAAAAAAAGAAATTTAAATCATAATTTGATTTTTATTCATTTTTGTGTTGACACTTTGTAGGCCAATCTCTCTCTCTCTCTCTCTCTCTCTCTCTCTCTCTCTCTCTCTCTCTCTCTCTATATCTATCTATCTATATATATATATATATATATATATATATATATATATATATATATATATATATATATA